>KZ539702.1:0-14962 GCA_000934665.2 Catajapyx aquilonaris
GGGCCATCATGTAGCCCTCCCCTTTCGTACCTGTGAAGTTCAGCCTTAGTCCGGTAGGGTCGCCACATGATAGCTCTGGGAAATGTCTCGTGGCGCTCTCAAGTGAGCACCCGGTGCGTAATCCCTCGGCAGGTGATAAGCCCAGAAGATAGGGGTAGTGTCCGTGGGCTGGTCCAGACCGAAGAGAAGTACATCCCGTCGATGCCATTTCAATGACTAGTTGACTATAGTTCGAAGAGGACGCGCTCAGGGCCCAGCAGCTCATTGGTTTAAGGGGGCACTACTGTGATCGACATTCAAAAAAAGCACTATTTTTTATTTATTTTTTGAAAAAAATCAAGCGTCTTTTCCTGCGTCAAACGCGACAAACCGCGTCCCGAAATTCAAAAAATTGGCGCGTCGGGAGCCGACGCTTGGCAACCTTGCCTGGCAACGACCATAGGAATCTTCTAACTTTAAACGCGTTTTTCTCAGTTTACCGGATTTGGACACTGTCACCATCGCCCAGGCCACAAAAGTTTAGCTACGGACTTCCCGCTTCACCAGATTTATCCTCAAACATGGCGCTATCGTTCGACCTAAAAGAATTAGCCTGCTCGAACTACTACTTTTTTTTTACTTCAATTAAATGTTTTCTCAAAACTGCTTAATTTTGTAGTTATCTTTCTGAAATCGTCAAAAAATACTAAAAATATTTCAAATATTATAATTCTAGATCAAACAAAAACTACATGCTCCCTGAGCCTGAGCCTGAGGTCCAATCTGACGGTTGTAGGTTGACCCCAGCTCCCTCAATCGTGGTTACAGTCGCGTGACGTCACGCGGCCCTGGAGGCCCTTCGACACACAAACGTGATTCGATTATAGGCGCAAATTGGTGTTTGACTTATGTACATTCATGAAAATGAAGTCCTAACTTCTAATGGGTTTTTTTGGCGATTTTTGACTGTAATGCCCCCTTAAATAAGGTCTGGCCCCTGATCAGCGCGCCGCCTCTGGTTCCGGAGTGCAAAACCTCCTCGTTTCCCTCCCAACGAGATAAGAGGGGGAGTGACCAGTCCTTATAGATACCTCGTCCGTGATTGCAAACATCGATAATTTCCCCACAATTCTAATATAACTCCCGACATGTGATGAGTATATCCACATTGTTTTATTATTATTATTATTATTATTATTATTATTATTATTATTATTATTATTATTATTATTATTATTATTTTACCCCATTGCATCGGAGAGAAAGGAGCTGTTTTTTTTTGGGGGGGGGGGGGGACCGGTGCAAGGACGAAGGGATGGGGACTTTTGGGGAGGGTACACGGGTGCAGGTGCAATGTCGGAAAATGGGTCGGCGGTTAGGTTGCCAGACACCTCCAAGGTGCATGTCAGATTCCCTCCCGACGCAGGTGGAAGGGAACTCCCAGGTGGGGATCGAACGTGGTACTCTTCACTCAGCAAGCAGAGACGTTACCATCTCGGCCACCACACCTCCCCTATATCCCCATTGTTATAAATGTACTGTACATACATGGGTTGGTCGGAATAAAGGTCTATTCTCATATCTGCGAATAGTCGAAAAATCGCGGCGATTTGGCTTTTCACGCGCGTGCGAATCGCAAGGGCAACAATAAATGAAAACACTCCTTGCGATTTTTCTCCGCGATTTTTCGACTATTCGCAGATATGAGAATAGACCATAATAGCGCCCCCTACATTTGTCGAGGTCTGCAGATGACGCAAAAATCACGAGACAAAAGACGACCGCTCCACCTCCCTCCCCCCACCCCCCATACCCCATTTTTGACCAAAGTGTCCCACCCTTTTCATTTGAAACCGAAAACAGTTACAGATATGAACTTTACTGGGTTTTGAAGCTTTATCGATGCCACCTTGTGCAGTTGGATGGACCAAAATTACCGACAGGGGGAGGGGAAAAAAATAGAATCGACCCAAACTTACTATACGGTACATTATTTTATGTAACGTCGACATTGAAGTTGCATTTTTCAATAATGTAACATCGAACAAAACGCTTCAGTGTGACGTAAATAAGCACACGGCAAGCTCATACTGGTGTATTTACCTCGCAAAAGGACGGAAAGGCGTGCTTGAGCTGTTCTACAATATATTTTGGAGCGGTATTGTATAGCTTCGCACTGCGTCGACATTTAGATTTCGCCCTTCTATGAGGTCGATGCCCAGAACGTCACTATGGCCACGAAATGCATTTTGGGTCCGATACATTGCTTTGCCTTTCCGTCCCTTTGGGAGGTAAATACCCAAATAGTCTATAAGCTTGCCGGAATGTTGTGATTATTTACGTCACACTGAAGCGTTTTGTTTGACGTTACATTATTGAAAGACTTCAATATTGATGTTACATAAATAAGAATGTAGTCAAGAGCTACACCTAAATTACACGGGATAAATAAGTGATAACGATAAATAAATTAGAAAATTGTTTCTGCACAGCTATAAAAACCCCAAGTAGAAGGGTGCATTTCAAAAGTATCGTCTTGTTCCAGGCATTTTTCTACCGCATGGTCTACTTCTGTAGTGTCAGGATGATTCCCTTCAATAAAAAAGCTGGAGTGGGGTCGTCAAATACGTGAGCCCAAACAAAGGATAAACTATTGTTTATCCGCACCTTAACAACACGGTCGGTGTTGGGCCTCCCGACGGTTGGCAACGTTGTGTCGCAAACAGTTGGGTGCCTATTGATACTGCTGCATGGTTACATGGAACTGTGCTTTATTCTTCTTTTCGGGCTTTCGGGGATTCAGTTGGGGATTTTGAAATGATTAAGTGGATGGAATAGCCCTTTGTGTTGGTATTGCTGTGTGGCTTTTTGTTACCGCAACAGTACTGTACATTGTTGTGGCCCTGCCAGGCACGGTACGTCGCCCGTGCGTGATATTTTTAGTTTTTGCGGAGCGATAGCGGAGCTGGGCGATTATTGTGGGTTTCTGTATCCGCAACATTTACTGTCCGTCATGTGGCGCCGCAGGCCAACGAACGTTATTGTGGCTTTGCCAAGCGCGAAGTACACCTTCACACAGTCCGTTAAACCAACGAACTACATGACGCCAAGTTCCGCCCGCCACCACCCGGCTCTCCCCTCCTATCACGCCCACGACTCACTCTGCAGGCATACTACTGCACACGCTCAGAAAACACGGCTGGTGTGACATCATATCGTTCTTTGGGTTAACGGACTGCAGCAACCATCATGGCTTTCATATTTCCCACCTCCTTCATTAATACTGTGGTCCTAGCACTAGTCTGAACGGTTCGCATGGCAGGGGTAAGAAGACACCCTTTGTTATGCTCTCCCGGCAACCGGTTGTTTGCGACGCGTAGCCAACATGTTTGGAGCACACGACGCCCTGCCAATCCCACCGCGTCGCTAGGTGCGGATAAACGATAGACTTTCCCACCTCGCAATAATCGCCTCGGTTGGGCCTCATCAGGTGCGATATCATCGCCACTACGCAAAGCTAGACATAATTATACGTAGTGGATCTAGTTCCGTTGAAATCCCTATGGCCCTATGCCATTCGCAAAGAATCGTGCCATTTTCAAGAAGTTGGAGTGTGGTGTGAAATATCCAGACCCTGACTCTGAGGAACAATGAACCCCTTCCATTGTTGATTTTGCGGTGTAGTAGTATAGCTGAAAAAATCAATTCAAGTTTGAAGTATCTATTCTCAGAGCAGCAGAAATCTGGGCTTAAAAGAATCTGAGATTTGAAATGGTCACAGAAAGTGCTAGGAACCAGGAAGAATGGAATTTTGACGGTTATTGTATGTGATGGGCAATTTCTGAGTCGCATGTTGTTTCCTGGCAATAATACTTAAACCATTATTCCCCATTGTAATACCCTATTTGAGGCAATACATTGTGCAACCAGCACTGAGCTAAGGTATGGTAGAGAGAGTCCATCATTTTGCCAATGATGCACTGGCTGGAACCAGCCCATGCCTTCATGTGCCGCGTCGGCCCGAATGAGGAATGAGGGCCAAACATCTCTTCGGATACCACACAAATGTGATACCCTTGCACTTGATTTTCTTCTTTGAAATGTTGACTGACACCGAACAAAGTTCAGGTCTATTTAACAGTCTGACTGAAAGTGATCTGTGATAAGTCACTCACATCCCCAGCGCTCCTTGTCACGACTTCAGAAGGACCTGACACTTTTCTCACTTTCATGCCAAGAGGTGTTTATAGGCCCACTTCATCCCCAAACGTCACTACTGTCAGGGATGGCTAAATGTGTATTAATCAACACGCCTTCGTCAGATATTTATTTTTATAAAATGTCCAGCAGTTTCAAATCGACACTCTGCCTATAGTTTCACATGTTAGACGTGCAAGTAGAGACCAGTTTGCAACACCACAGGTTACTAACAGTGAGGCTACTATTTCACGCCGCACTTTTACCTACTGCCCTAGGCTTGTATGGGATCCGCCACTGCACTCAGCTCATGCGTAACTTTTAATATTTTAAAGCACAAACTTAGCATTCAACCAGAGGGTGTTTAAACAGAAATAGGCATATGTATATAAGTATATATTTGATTTTAACAGTTGCACATTTCATTTGAGTTATATACAGGGTGTTCAAAAAAACACCGACAAACTTGTAGGGGTAATAGAGGGGACCAAGACAAACCTATTTTATATAGGAACCCGTCTGGAAACGCGTCTGAGCGACTCGTTCCATGTCTACGAACCACCTCTAGATGGCGTTTCTGGACATGGGTTCCTATATGAAGGATGTTTGTCTTGGTCCCCTCTGTTACCCCTACAAGTTTGTCAGTCCTCTCACTTAGCGCCTCCTGCCTGACGCGTTTTAAGGTAGTTCTTGCGCTTGGAAACGGGGGGAAGGGGAAGGGGGGTTGAGCCTATGTTTATACATGGGGCGAGCTGGCCAATACCAACGTCTGCGATTGTAAGACATTTCTGCTAGTATTTCTCTGAAACAGAGTTTGAGTACGTGTTTCGCGTCGGATACGTTACATGAACATTTATTTGGGGGACTCGCTTTGCGAGCCGGTGGGGCTCCGCCCCCCCGGACCCCCCCGTGGGGCTGCGCCCCACTTGCGCGCCTTCGGCGCGGTGCCCGTGTTCCGCTGTAATCCATCCGTTTACAGAACCCGTGACGTCACGGTCCACAAAGGTGTGGAGTATTAAAATGCGCCCTAGGTGACGTATCATGAGAAAAGGCTAGGTGGGATTAGAGTTGATGCAGCTGTCATCGGGTGATGGATGTGGCTATTGTTCTCGGGGAGTTTGCGGATACATTAATTTGGCGATCTCGGGTTTGCGTCTACATTTTACTTGGCTATCTCGAAGACGGCTGGGATATTCGCGATTATGAGGATTTTTGGCAATACTAAATCGGTGGCGAGGAATCCAACGGTGCAAGTCCGAGGTTTCTACGACCTCGGGAAGTGCGAAATCTTTTCCATCATCATCCTCCTCCTCCTCCTCCTCCNCCTCGTTTAGGGGCTTTATATATACTTGATTGATAATAATTCCCTCGTGCACTTTTGTCCCGGAGAAGAGCAGAAATATGGCTGTTCCAAATACCGGAAAAAGTGCGGGAAATCCGGCAACGTTGCACACGTTGGCAGCACTTATCAACAACGTATCGATGTTTCGATGTATCGATATTTCCCCCCAGCGATATATCGAGTTCTCGATAGTTATCCCAACTGTCCATATTATATCGATATTTTAATAAAATTACAGTGATTTGAGCTTATCAGACATCGATATTTTATAAGTAAACCATCGATATACCGTATCGATATCTGCCTCCTTTGCTGGTAACTTTAGGTAACTGTCTAGTCGATCAATAACTTGAGACCAGAGACCAATCTCCCATACACAATCATACAGTACCGGACCGGCGCTTCATTCAGTAATTCCACGGACAACACTTGCACTTCCCTTGTCAATTACATGCCATTCTGAAACCTAGGCGGCTCGGGATTTTCAAATCCCGAGCGAAGGCCGCCATGACGACCGTCGCTTACAGCGTTGCCACTTCGACGCCAACTGTGGAGTCGGCTCCTCACAAAGTGACGATTTGCGGGGGAAGGACCAAGGTGACCACTATGAAAATCGCCACTAAATTAATCTCCCGACTTTCCCCCACATGAATATGGTTTTTTGTTAACATCTTAATATTTTTAATGAAGCTAGGGACACTTTTCTCGCGGCCCGCAGACCGGCTCTCATAAGGCTCCATGCATAAGGGGCCGCCAGAAGCCAAACTTTGAAAATTAATATCTCACAAACGAGATAGACGAACCCCTTGAAACTTCACAGGAGTATGTGCGACATGCCCAGGAATGGATGGTGTGATTTTCACGAAATTGTCAATAAATGGACTTAGCGCAAGAACTACCTTAACACTCCCGTTGCGTGTCTATTGAGCGTCTCTAGATGGAGGTTCCGGACACAGGTTCCTGTATGAAATATGTTTGTTTTGGTCCTCTCTATTACCCCTACAAGTTTGTCGGTATTTTTCATGAACACCCTGTATAGGTATAACGGAATTCGTGACTTGCACGACAAGAAAGCCACTGGTACAGTACCAGAGGCTTCAGATAGGAATGTAAAATTCTTCACATTTATGACTGTAATGTTAGTGTTATTGGGGTGAGGATATTTTCAAAGACCCTAATTAAAATATTATTACGTGAACTTGGTGTTATGTTATTAATTTTACAAGAAATAAATTATTTCTTTCGTGATTTACACGACACTTGAAACGTGACTTACATGACACTTTTGTTCTCATTGCTTTCTGATTAGATTCGTGAGAAGAATTGTGGATTTTTAGGACAGAAACAAAGTAATATTTCTCTTACTACAGTACTGCTCACATTCGTAGACCATATATACCGTAAACCAGTAGACGCTCCCTCTCCCTCTCAAAAGTGGGCCCAACATCTCAGAGGGGGGGGGGGGATCACGTGACTTAGGGCAAAAGGGAGGCGGGAATACGAATTATGGAGATTGCGGCTCGCTTTGTGTCGTCACTGCGAGGCGCCTATTGGGACTAAAAATATGCAATGGGTACCAAATGAAAGCTCCACTCTAGCCCCGTCTCATGCCGTACATCTCCATCCGAGATGTTGAGCGAGTAATCTGTTACACGAGGTTTTGCATGGAATTTGCCAGGTGTGTATCCGCCGGGAAGGAAGGTTAGGTCATGGGGTCAGCCGATATGAAAGTCCTTCCCTACAGTGACTACCGGCCGCCAATGACATTTTTATTTTATGTTGAGATTTTGGCGCCGGTCCGGCTGATATCCGAGCACTTGATGAGAATATTCCAAGAGCGTTAGGTTCAATGGTTGCCAGAAGTTTCTTGAGACTCATATTTCACCACGGGTGAGAGGAGAAAAAGTGGCTTCTTTTCGTTTCATTAACCTTGTTTCGCTTACTTTTAGATGGATGATTTACAACCACCATTCTTAAACACCAAACAAGACCTCTCTTTGAGTACCGTGTCTTAGAGTAAGCCAGCTTTAACTCGGATCAGCCAACCGTACAAGTGGTGGTGAGCTGATGACACAAGTCATGTTGTACGAGTGCTTCTTCATAGTACTTGAGCGCCCATCCATTGTGCCAACTCTCACTGCACATCACTGAAGCCTGCGTTACTCCGTCGCCAATTATTCACTTCCTACATCTTACATTCTCTGCAAAATATCTATATGAGCTTTTTACGTTAGATTCTACTTTTGGATCTCCACTAACTGTGTTTTTGTTTGTTTGTTTTATGTTTTTTCAAATGTCTAGAAGTGACATTTGACTGAATGATTGGCAAGAAACGCGCATATCCACCATGTGCATGATTGTATTAGCAGAAATAGGCCTGAACGTGATCAATCAAATGGTAGTCAATATCATCCTTGCCTTGACGATGGGCAGAATGATTGGATGGTGGATGCAGCTGGGAGACAGAGCTTGCAGAAATAGTAGAGATAAACGGTGGGCCTTGTCCATTCCATACTACAGGTAACGAGTGGTAGCAAGAAGTGATTTGGAGTGGTGCCCCCCGCGCTGACAACCCCACACGCGTAAGCAAGAACAAATACCGCAAGTCAACAAACACCCGCCTGACTGATTTGGCTGTCTACAACTTCCGGGTCCTATTTAAGAAGGTTAAGTAGAGCGCATTTGGGCATCAAAACCCCTCAGGCACCATATACCCGATTCATATTGAAACCCTCCCCGACGGAAATGCCTTGATTGCCTTCCAAAAAAGGAGGAGGAGCAGGAGGAGCAGGAGTGGCTGGCCTCTCGCCACCAAATTGCCAACTGGCAGGCAAACCCAGTTGGAATTTGCCAGAGAGGGGGAGCTTTCTTTTTCTCCCCATCTGCCTTGTCAGCAGACTCTCTACTTTATGTATTTATTACTCCTGATATCATTCAAGTTGGTACTGAGAGAATGGCCCTCCCTACTGACTCCAACTATCAACTCCAGAAGCTGGAATCACCATTTCCTCACGCAGGCGGTGACATCTAGGTGACTGGGATGGTGTGGGGACAACGGAAATGGCAGCCCACACGCCCCTCCCAAAATATCGTCCGCGTCCCTTTTTTTCTTCCTCTTCTTCTTCTTCTTCCTTTTTGAACACATTGGTCTTCCCATGTGCCACTCCGCCGCCTGGCATTGCTTTTGGCCTCCGCCTCGCTAACCAAACACTGAGCATATGTTTTTCTTGGAGTTGCAAGCAGGAACAAAATAAACTCGAGTGATGCTTGGTAGCACTCAATTCCAGATAACTTTGTCTTTAAAGAAGGAGTGGGTGGGTGGGTGGGTGGGTGAGGAGGGAGGGAGGGAGGGAGGGAGGGAGAGAGGAAGGAAGAAACGAACGAACGAACGAACGAACGAACGAACGAACGAACGACGCGACGGGGAGGATTCCCACTTTCCACTCCGACTTGTTGCGTTGTTTGTCACTATCAGCTTTCGGTCACCATAATTATATACCCCAACGCACTAGTCATTTCTTATAGGATTATATAGCCTTCTCCAGAATGAATAATAATTCTATCAAATATCTGGTGCCCATAGTTTACTACACCGGGGAGAAATCGATGGGAAAACTTTTCACGCAATCGTACAAGTGCGTAAAGTGTGTCTGAATTTGACGTTACAAATACAGGATGTTCCAGATTTATTAATAGCTACTTTTAGTTATAGGAAATTTTGCCTGAAGTCGTTATTTTTTAGCTTGTTGCGCCCCAAACCAGGTGTCCTATTCTATAGCAACTGCTACATTCGACCACATGATAGGAGCGCAACAAGCTACACAAAAATAACTACTTTGAGAGATATTAGTCAGAAGTGAAAAAATGGAGTAGCCTACTTCTGTACATTTCTGTGCAAAGTTTGACATTTTCATTTCAATGGCAATGCATAACATTACATACGGTAAACGTGTCGACTATTATTTTGATTTTAGGGCTCAGACTGTAGGGTATAGCTAGATGATTAAAATGGGATCGAGGTACTGGTAACACTGGTCAACAAATGCTAACTTTTTTTAATTATCCGGGTTAATTCATTACTTTTCTTATTTTATGCAATGTTCTCATTACAAAAATGAATTTCAAAAAAATTTCATTGGCTCCAGGACTTAAAATAAATGCATGGGATTATAAGTGTGTCGTGTACTGAGTAGGCCTACACTGATCAACAAATTTTGACAAAGTGAAATATCTGAGGTTAAAGTAGCCATTTATTAAAGATTTCAATGTGCTGATCACTAATATGACAATAACAATCCAAAATTGGCTACGATTCCTGCGAAATCCGCAGTAGTTTCTTATATAATGGAGTAATAACGTACACTATGGTGTGTACCAGTAAAGGTCCGCTTATACTGCCGACGTTGCCGACTAAAGTAGTCATTTCGTAATGATGTGAATGTTCCGATAATAAATAATAAAATTCACCACCTTGGGTGTCTAGGTCAATGTCTAAAAACTCGTTTTGCTTTCATGCGCTAGAAGATACTGTTTTTTACTCATTTTCGACACTTCCCCCTTCCTCTTCCCTGAAAAGTGCAATTATATTTCATAATTCATAATTGCCAGCTTTACCATTGTTTTCCCCATGCAAAGAAACCTTTACGCGCCAAAAACCTCGCCGATATCAGATATAAAATCCAGCTTCCTCAGATCCTTGCAAATTGGATCCATTTTTGACATTCTGACCACCATATCTCATGAATTCCCAGGGTTTTTCTGGAAAGGTGCTTTCGTTCTAGCAGATAAAGAACCAGAAAAACACATTTTGAACTTGAACTTGACATAGAAATTCGCGATGTTCCCTTGTCGGGTATACATGGCCATATAATTATGACCATCCCTGTATCTCTTAAACTAGAGCCAATATTATTTTCTTTTTAAATATCATATCCTTAGTCAGCACATTAAGATTATTCAGAATTGACTGCTTTTATATCGGATAAATTTTTTTGTTGACCAGTGTAATCTAGACAGTTTCTCGGTGAAATTGATTTCATTCGGTTACTACAGGGTGATTCTCTCGAATCCGAATCTGAACATTCCTCAGTAACTTTTAATGATTGTATGGCACTCAATGAAAATTGACATGTATACTTACCTTGCATGATGCCAAACCAGATCTGCCTAAATCAGATGCTGGAAATTGTCCCCTCCAGCATCCAATCATTTCTGAATGCGAGTCTGCATATTGGTGTATACAGGGCCGTGACACCTGCCCGGCCTCGGCCTCGGAGAGCTGAAGCCGGTTGAGGGCCCCCCGCCAGACCTGATTTCTTCTTGTGGGGTTTATGAAGGGGCGCACACCATATGACAGGGTTAAGCCCAGAACAATTGACGTCCTGTAGCCCCGATACGGCGGGAGTTTCTGCCATTATGATGTCACATTAGCACATACTCGCCAATATGCAGACTCCCAGTGAAAACATTTGGATGCTGGAGGGGCTTTAGGCAAACCTTGTTTGCCATCATGCAAGGTAAGTACATGTCAATTTTCATTGAGAACCATACAATATAATAAAGTTATTGAGATATGTTTCGGTACGGATTAGAGAAAATCACCCTGTAGTATAAACAAAGTAAATCTGATATCTACCATTTTAGCTGCAGATCCGCCCAATAATAATAATAATAATAATAATCATAATCATAATCATAATCATAATAATAATAATAATAATAATAATAAAATAATCCTGGGTACTAAGGGATGCGGAGTGGCGCTGCGGTAACGTATGTGCCCACGGATGTTAAGGTCCCTGGTTCGATCCCAGCCCGGGGATCCCCCCTTCATCTCGCGCAGAGTTGGGCCATATCTGGCTTCGTCACCCAGGGGAGTTCACAAAATGACCACACCAACGGCATTGCACTGCACCTTGCACATCCCCACCTGTCATCCTGCCCGTGGGCCCGGGCGTTTCGTAAAAAGGTTATAATAAATGTACAGGACATGATAAAGGTCCGTGCTATATACCTCCGATGAGATCAAGCACTACCCGGATTATTAGTCCGGGCCCTAAACGTCTTAACCTTGCACTTTGTGATAAGAAGGTGCCCCTTGGCACATATGTTCCTTAGGCATATAGGAGCAATTCCAGAGTTGCAGGCAACTGATCGGCCCCTTAGGACACGAGTTATGCGGTGTTGCCAACATGGCCGGGGATGACCTGAGCGTTTTTAACGTTGCATTTTGTGATAAGAAGGTGCCGCTTGGCACATATGTTCCCTAGGTCTATAGGAGTCGTTTTGAGAGATGGAGGCACTTGATCGGCTCCTTAGGTCAGGAGTTATGCGGTGTTGCCAACCTGGTCCTGGACCTCGGCGTTTTGAGCCATTTTTAACTTTGCATTTTGGGATAAGAAGGTGCCACTTGGTACATAAGGGGCCGATCAGTTGCCTGCAACTCTGGAATTGCTCCTGTAGGCCTAAGGAACATATGTGCCAAGTGGCACCTTTTTATCACAAAGAGCAAGGTTAGGCCTGATTTTTGCGCTTAGGGCCCGGACTATATTATTATTATTATTATTATACAGTAAAACTTCCATAAGTCGAACTTCCCTAAGTCGAAGTTCTCTATAAGTCGAATAAAATGATGAGCTTGGTTGGTCACAATGTAAAATAATAGGAAATAAACTTCCCTAACTCGAATTTCTATAACTCGAAGTTCTCCATAACTCGAAGTGCAGGCAGGGCCTTACGATGGGATATCAATGCATTTTCAGTCTCCCTAAGTCCAAGTTCATGTTGGCGAGTACGGAAAAGCTTCTCATTTCCCATCCGAAGGGTCGAGAGTATAGGCCACATGTACAGAACGGCTCAATTTCCTGATCTCCGTCTACCAGACACACTGAAAGAAGTGTTTGACTCGATTGTGACAATTGAATCCTTGAATCCAAGAGTAGGCAAATGTCCATAGCGGACTTTTTTTTTACAACAAAACAACAAGGAACATTGTAAGTGTGATAGTGACAGTTACTTTTAAGTTATGAACACCTTTCGTCGCTGGATAGTCGCTTATATGCTTTATGTGCTTTAAAAAAATCCGAACTTCTCTAACTCGAATCTTCTGTAACTCCAAGTTATTTTCCGGTCCCATGGAGATTCGACTTATAGAAGTTTTACTGTATATTATTATATATAATCCTGGGTAGTGCTACCGTTGTAGAGTGGAACCTATTAATTGAATCGCCCGGGACCACGGGCAGGATGACAGGAGATGATGTGCAAGGTGCAGTGCAATGTCGTTGCTGTGGTCATTTTGTGAACTCCCCGGGTGGTTTGTCTCAACGGAGATACCACCAGAAACTAAGCCAGAGATGACCCCGAACTCTGCACGAGATGAAGGGAGGAACCCCGGGCTGGGATCGAACCCGGGACCTTAACATCCGTAGGCGCGTACGTTACCGCAGCGCCACTCCGCCCCCTTGGGTTTCCTGAGTAAAAATACCGGTTGTATGCAGCAATAGATAATAATAATAATAATAATAATAATAATAATAATAATAATAATATTGCTTTATTTCCCATGTGCTTATGCAGCAATAGATATCGAATAAGACTCATCATGAAACTCGATTACGTTACTTCTTACCATTCTCTTGTTAGAGTAGAATGGTGAAGACAAAGCAATACATGCAAGGTTAGCCTAGAGTGAGCTAGAATAACTTGAAACAGTAGGCCTAGCCAAGGGCCTAGCTGATGGTATCTCCACCTTATCGTGGTGGTGGGGTTTGCGTTTCTCCCATGGCCCCAAGAGCTATGCCGGCGGTAGCTTCGTCTACTGGTAGGGCCACCCGAGCAGGACAGGTCTTTGGGATAGGAGACATACTAAGAGAGATACCAGTCTTTCCTCTCTTCTTTTTCATCTTCGTTTCTCTCTCCATCTGTCCCACCTTTGCGTCTTCTATAGCCAGATAGCCATAGTTGCTTTGACTTCTTCCGAATAAACCAAACCAAACCAAACCTAGCTGATGAAAGGTGGGTAGAATGGAGGAAGTGCTCACCTCTGGCGTCGAGTGTGGTCAACCCACGAAGTGATGCCGTGGGACTAGAGTGCAGGGATCCATACAAGTGTTCCATGTATGGATTAAGTCGATAAGCCGGATGTAGATCAGCAGCAGCGGCTGCTGCAGCGGCGGCGGCAGCGGCGGCGGCGGCTGCAGCTGCGGCAGCGGCAGAAGCCGAGGAGGAAGAGCTGCTACCTCCGGCCACGGGCGTTCCCGCTGCCCCCGGGCGCCGCTGCGCAGCCAAGAAAGGCAGCTCCTGCAGGCTCGGGCTGGCCGAGCTGCTGCCCGTGAGCCTAAACACACACACAAAGCCAACAATTCATTATCCACACCATTCATTTTCATAATCACTATATTCACACATCGTTACAGCCTCAAACCCCGAAAACGGCCACTGGGCGACAAAAAAACTACCAGAACTAGGTCTGGTCGTTTTAAGACAACCACAGCCAGTTCTGGTCGTTCCTGCTTATTAATATACCTATGGATATGGATATGGAGGTGATGGGCTGATGGATGGGCTCCTTTGTGCTGGTGTGGCTGTAGGTGTAGAGCTTTGGGGTGACACTAGCGCTGGCCTTTGTTGTGACCCTGCCTGGCACGGTGCGTCGCATTGCCCGATGATGTGAGTTAGTTGCGAGTGTAGCGAGCCGAGCGCTTATGGTGAGTTGTGTATCCGCCCAACAATACTGTCCGTCTTTGTGCGCCGCAGGCCAACGAACGTTATTGTGGCTTTGCCAAGCCCAATTACTGGAAGGTGCTTAGCAAAAACACAAAGGGTTTCATCCATCACCACATCACCTCGATATCCATAGGCATATTAGTACTGGTAAGCAGGAACGACCAGACCTAGTTCTGGTCCTTTTTTTCTCCAAATACAATGCAGTGGCCCTTTTCCGTGTTTGAGTTAACATCTTCTTAATGTTGGCCTGATAAACACTTTGTGTACACACTTTTTTCTTGTCAAACTAGTCATCTCTCAAAGGGCGCAGTTGCTACACCCACACCACATATATTCAAACAATGCATTCTGCTATCATCTCACTTTCCAAGAACAAAAAGGTGCTAGTTCACTCATTGGGCAATGTGCGTTAAGAACCTACCCTTCACAACTTCTCAACTCAAAATTTAATTGAAGGGCCCTAGGAACTGTGTCAACTACCGCCATTATTTCGGTCACTGACGATATTATTTTGTCAGCACATCAAGGACACTTGGAAATGAGGCGATACGGTACATCAGATTCGCATACAATAACAGCACGCTAGTGCGCAAACATTGTCAAAATACTGAAACGGATACTCGAATTTATTGGAACACACTGAAACGGAGTGACATTCTGTCCGGGGCACGAACATTGCCATGGTAAAACAGCTGATGGAATATTTAATCTTAGGCC
>JYFJ02007551.1:0-15253 GCA_000934665.2 Catajapyx aquilonaris
TATAATAGTTGTTTAAATTCACGAATCTTGGGAAGATGGTGTGTATCAGTCGCGACACTAGGACTGTGGACATAACATGCCAGTGCTGAACACACACGATAAAATGAAAGGCATTGTTCGATTCACCTGCATATGAGAACTCCCTGGGCATTAAGCTGGGCCACCTGATCCTTACGTCGTATTCTTCCAGCCATTGGAGAATGGAGCGTGATGACAAACTGTCGTTATCAGTTAAGTTCGGTTTTATGGCATGCATAGTTTTTTTAAAAAAAATACTCCTATATGATGAAGGAACTGCTCCTGTTTCGAGAGATTCCTTCGGCTTGTTTAGTTGGTTTCCAAGGTGACGGAATTGTTGCCCTGTTGGGAACCTTGATTGCGAAATATTACATTGTGTCAGACGAAGGGCACAGAAACACATGAGAGAAGTTAGTGATTAAAAATCATGTAAGGTTTATTGCAGTAAAAGGAACAACATACTGTTATAAAAAGGCGAAAACCATTTAAATACCCGGACAAAGGTTAAAAATACGTCCGTATTTAAAAAATTATTTTATAATGCGAAAAAGTTAAGTTACATATTTTAAAATGTGTAACATTAGTGCGACGCAGCATTTGGAACATTGTAACCGCCATTGGAACCATTGGAACAATTGGAACAAAAGTAACCGCTATTTTCAAATCGAGGGTCAGTATTAAAATCGCGCTTTTCAAGTGACAATCACGTTTGTCACTGCTATCGAAAAATCGCGTTTTGGTCAGTCGATGGTTAGAAGCCTTTTTCAGGCATTACTAGTGACATTTCGGCTCTTCTTGCATTTTATACGGATGGACATCCACCAGAGGAAGTACAATCTATATAAATAAAGCGGTTTATGATCTGTCTGTCTGTCTGTCCGCCTGTAATGCCAAACGTCATTTGTCTGCCATCTGTGGTCCGCTTCATACACCTCCAATAACCTCTCCCATCCTTCCGACGGGGCTTCTTAAAAGTGTCATGGTGGGTCTCTGTGCGTGAAAATTTTGACGCGCTACAGGTAGGTGTTTTCCCTTCAATAATTTCTTCCCGGGCAACGCCGGGTGTCGCAACTAGTAACTTATGCCATAAAAGCATTTCCGTAAAAATTGACAGATGGGCCCTTATTGCATTGTGGCATTCATTTTCATGAGCCAGAGATACAGGAACAATAAAAATAATAAGTGGAAGCATGTTGACAGTCCGCCACCAAAAAAGTTCAAGACTGCGTCCCCACAATTTGGTCAACGTCCCCACAGTTACACACCTGTTTCCGTACCCACACCTTATTGAAGACAAGAACAGCCACAGCCACAGCCACACCTCTTTAACATGGGGTCTGTGTGAAGGGTTGCTTCAAGACCAGGATAAAGTGGCCAAAAGTATTTGAACCCGATAGTACAAATGATGAGAAGGACACTCATCAAGTTTATGTAAAAAATCAGTAGCCTTCCACGCGTGCTCCTTTAGTAGCAAGGACAATAATTTTAAGGCAATAATATCCCTCCTCGAGGTGCTCTCCCATGCCAAGGGGTGATGGAGGACACGTCATTATTTGGGCTGTCCACTTTAGTTGCATACTCTCTGTCTTGGAGTTGTGGAAAAGCGAACTGTCCAGCATGTCTAGCACTTCTGTGATCGCCTTCAGCTCCGCTAACCATCACACAACTTGCGTTTTTCTCTTTGTAGTTGTTATGTTTGCATCTTCAAACAGCTTCCCCCACAGGAGCACCACCACATCACATAGACTATTCCAAAAATTCAGGATGAAACTTGTTGAGTCTCCAGACCGTTTAAACAACTAAGACCTTAAATACCTCTGCATGCCTATTTTTTACTGCTCTTTGAAACTAGGGACATTCATTGTGGACACCCTGTATAAATATAAGGTCACAAACCATAGCAAAAACCGAATAACAACGATAAACTGACAGAAAATCACGAAACTTGGGCAAAAGACACAACGTGCAAGCAAGTATCACCTGCTCTGGACTCGACCTCTTATAGCCAGTTTCCACTTGCACAATAATATGTTGCCAAATATTTTTCAAAATTTTCTCCTGTTCGGAACAATCAGAGGAAAGTTTAGTGTTTACACAAATATTTGGCATGCACGTCACAGAAATATGATTCGTAGTATTACTTCTGAGCTATTTTGGTCCTTTCAGGATGAATTACAGCAGGGCAACCGGAAGTTTGCGCCCTGAATCGCTCGTTCCATGAATAATATGGGTCAACCACTTGTTCGGGGTTTACTATCAATCATGTACCCCAGCCTGAGAGTATAACATAGGTGAAGAACTTATTCTACGCTTTCTAGCTGTTATGCAATATTGTTAACTGGGCATTTAGTTTCTGAATGATTTTTAATGGCATATTTAGGAAATTTTTGGACAAGTGTCGCTTGGACAAAAATGCATAGGGCTAGATTTCTGTCACACAAATATGTCTTGCATTGCATTGTATTGCATTGTCTTGGAACGAAAATGGTGCAGGGGAAGTGCTATGTATCTGAAGCATCTTGTACTGACAACAATCTACAGTGAACCCTCCCCGTAGTGGAAACTTGTATGCTGCAAAAAAAATAAATAATAATAATAATTGTCCTGCCTCGGCACGAGTAGGATTCCCCGTGTATCTAAATTCAATATAGCAGAACTTGCCTAATGCACAAGCAGCATTTTTAGGTCCCTCAGTATGGAGAGCCATGTATATTATAGTGGAATTTATACTGCATGAGAGGGAGGTTTTAATGGATTTATATTATTTTACATTCCTTATTAAAGTAACTAGTTAGCAATATATTGTCAAATGTGGAAAAAGATAACTCAGTAATAATTTTTAGGTTTTTAAGTCATTAACATAATCATTTTAAGTATATAGGTTTTGTGGGTCATCTCCGAAGCATAGTTACTAATATAATGGGAACACAAGGTAAAATTATCCTGGCAGGTATGCTTCCCTCCACGCGCCATTACCTTTATCATTTAATTTTAGGTGTTACCATGCAATTTAAATTTAAGATATATATGACCCCATTAGGCGTAGAAGGCAATGGCCTGGGCGCTGGAAGTGTCATAGGCTGTATCCAAAACATAGAAGCTGGTATAATGCACTTTTAATTTAATGCTAATTTTCTTGGTAACCATGCTTTGGAGACCCATGACACCTATACTATACTACCAGTACCAGTGAACCTAAGACAAAGAATAGGAGAGTACAACTCTTTATTTTTCGAAGATTTATAATATACACTGTAATAATATTTGTGTTTCATATATCACGCTTAAAATAATTGTGGAGAGAATTCCCTGCTGATAGGTGCTGAATAATAGAGGTGTTGGGGCGTAACTACCATAGGTGCAGGTGGTGCGACTGCACAGGGGCCCCCGGGCAAAGAGGCCCCACGAACTCTCTGACGAGCTTTAGAAACATTTGAGGAAACCCACATATCCATAATCTGATCTTAGTTTTTTTGTTTGCCCATGGCAAAGGGATATTGTTGGTGATTACCATGGAAACAAGACATGCAAAGAACGGGCTTCGCTACTAGTTATTAATTACAACAACAACTACTACTACTACTACTACTACTACTACTACTACTACTCCTTACTACTAATCCTGCACGATGACTTCACTGCGCACCACATGGTGTTTCCCTCCCGCTCCATCCCTCTTCCCTCTTTCTTCTCCTTCCGCCACCCAATGAGACGCCTACCTGGGCCTACCTGTTGTGTGGTGTGGGCTTGTGTGCTTCGTCTCTCCCTGCTCAGGTGTTGGACAGGTCTTTAGGACACGGAAGGCTTTCTTATGTGGAGGATGGCACCTCAACATGGTCCAACTGGAGGACTTCCACGTCCTTCAGGGGGAAGCACAGCGTAGGGTCACTCAAGCCATTCACCGCCACAGTGGGACCCAACGGATCAGGTCAGTTGAACCATTGAGACATCATCTGATGATCAGATGATGCCTTCTGATGCCTGGATGTAAAGGAGCTGGGCCCTCTCACACATGGTGCCTTTGTCTCAGGCAAGCCCAACCTAAGTTTCGTGATAGGAGAGGAGGCTTCTAGGCTCCGAGTTGGCTCTAACTTGTCATGGAGGAAGGTACACAGCAGAGTTATGTACCTTTTTGGGGTGGACATCAGGCCCAGTGAGCCTATGGGAAACAAAGGGGTAGAGAAGATGAGGGAGATATACTGTACTTTATGGATGACCCAGAAGTCTGACAATGCCTGCTTTAACTGGAAAGTAATGCAACATTAACTTATTGTGTTTTACATTTCAAGTGTACATTTTGTGGAGCTGCCCCGTCTTACAGCAAAACTGATTATCACATGCCACCTAGGGCATGTGAATGCAGTGACTTTTCCCTATGGATGCTCAGATCTCTTTGCTACCTGTAGCAAAGAAAATGTAGACTACTCATTTGGTCTTCCTGCATATCACTGTGCCAAACCTTGAGTATACACGTAGGCCTACTGCAGTGGCATTTTCTCAAAATGGGAAATCCATCATGACAGGATGGAATGATGGTGAGCTCCATTGCCTTGCACCTGAGACTGGAAAATTATTTTTTATAATACACAATTCCCACAAGACGGGGGTAGGTAGTCATAACTTGTCAGCCCCACAATATATTCCAAAACACACTATCTTTTGGCCCATTATATTGGACTGAAATGGCAATGTCAGATAGGTTTTGGAACTATGAGGCCATTGTACAGTATATATGTTGGAGTACACAGTAATGGCAGTTGAAATGGGTTGTACTGAATTACGGTAGTATTCTAAAAATGTCAATGCAGGGTGTCCTTAACGATATCAGCAAACCGAAGGGATTTCATTGCAGTGTACCTGAGGATCACTTATGTAGTGGTGTCCTTTGGTCTTCATAGGCTCATTAGTTAGCATTAATCAGAGTGTATTATGCATTTTCCTATATTGCAGACACAACATGCTATGACACTCTCACGGCTGTGGTGATTGCCAGTGACACCTAATCAAACTGCAGTTTAAATCATACTATTATAATACCGCTCTGTATTATGATTTAGGGCCGGTTTCACCGAGCTTGGTATATGATAAAACCAGGTTTCTTTAGGAAAATCCATACAAATAGATAGGGATTTTGAGAAATACCCTGGTTTTATCATATACTATTTGGAATTTATTGGACCGACCAAGCCATTAAGGCCCAACAGCCCATTCACTCAACATTTACAACAAAATTAATACAGAACAAAACATCAACTTGGCATGCCAGAAGCATCGGCCGCATGGCCGCCTCCACGTTTGGCTGCCACCAATCATCCAGACCACACCAGTCATCAGTCCGTCATAAGCTCAGATCACCAATCAACAGTCCATCATATAGTTCAGACCACCAGTCATCAGTCCATCATAGTTAAAACCACCAGTCATCAGTCCATTATAATTCAACCATCTAAGCATTTAGGAATGATAATACCTTGTCTGCCGTTAGGCAAAAGGTATTGAACTCCGTAAAAAGACAGGTGACGAAGGCCGTCCTTGGGCACGGCCAACCCAGACCTCGTGACACGGCCGCACAAAGTAGGGGACCCCTCCTGGATACCTCCTGGATAGTGCAATGCCATAACACATGAGCAGCATCCTGACGACCTCCGTTGCACGGGCATAGGGCATCCTCCTCCGTCCTCCCTTTCAGCCTAAACCGAGCGAGGTAAGCCAGGAAAGGGCCATGACCGGATATCATCCTACCCACATGTCCATGGAGGTGACGGTACTCCACCTCTGGAAGAAAGGCATGGCACCAATCCCCTCTGTCCGCCGCCCACCTCGTCTGCCAGTCCGTCAGGGATCGGCGCCAACACCTCCTCCTTACCGCTGCTCCATCATATATATTTATCATATACTGAGCTCGGTGAAACCGGCCCTTAAAAGGCTCAACTCATGCAGATAAGTCTATACCTGCCAGAATACTTTATATCGTGTGTTTAAAATCCATTACCTTGTAATGAGGCAGAAGTAATGACACTCCTATATTAAGTCATCCTATGGTTTGCAGTAAGGAAAGATCATACTGCAGGTTTGTCAATATTTTTGCAAAACACCTTGTGTCTTGATCCTGAAAAACTTGCTTAGTGCAAAACAGTGGTGTATAGTAATTTCGACTTCCATATCTGATGCTACGAGTTCAATCCCGGGATCGGGCCGAGAATTTTATCATTTGGGAATAGTTTCACGAATAGCGAGAGAACCTGTACTCTCCATATTCTTGTGGGTTTTCTTGTCTTGTTTCTCCCACATTCCAATTTTGGCAATTTTGAGCTATTTACGCCACTATGTGGCATTTTCCCTGCTGGTTAAGTCCATTTAGCACTCAAGATTCACAACGAGTCAGCAAGCCAGGATTTTCTGTCTTCAACATCATGTAAGCAGGTGCAAGATCAAACCATTGCCTTTGATTACCTCGAAATGGTTTTTTGGACTTAGTGGATTTTTCTCTTGTATGCTGATATGTAACCAGCATTCATCCTGAGAAATGAAAATTACAACACAATAATAAGTAAGCTTTTATTGACAGTCTGAAACACTTGAATGACTTTACGAACATTCAATCATGAAGAAACCTAACTTTCTCTGTATACAGTAATAAATTTATTCATGGTCACTTGCCTTGTTTCAAGACAAAACGAAAAATTACTCTCTTTTTGTAAGTTTGTTTGGTAAGCACACTGAACATGATTCACAAAAATGACCGCACTTTGTGGACTCCAATTCAACCTGGCCAACCTAGACATTACTTCCCCCCAACATCGAGCATAATAATATTACAATAACATTAATAATAATTAAAAAAAACAAGCGACGCAGATAAAAGACTACAAGATCAACATCACCAGAGGCAGGTGAGAGCACTCCACTTGCCAAAGGGCTGCTACCATTTCCCCTGAGCCCGTGGAAAATGGCTGCTGCCCTTTCAAGCAAAAATATCTTCGCACATTTATTTCTCTTTCCGACCTGCCTGTTTTTCTCCTTCCCTAGCCAGATTGAAATGGACTTTTTGTTAGACACATACAATATATGTAATAATTTGATACTCATATATTTTCTTTCTTCTATGTTCCTTTCTCGCTTCGGTTGTCAATTGTCGTGTTGCTGGTACGGTAGCTGCAATGAGTACTTTGCAACATCACAATAAGCGTATATCTTTTGAGGAGGTATTTTTTTTAAAAAAAAGGTGCCTCCTCTTACTCTTGTTGCTGTGGGTTTTGACATTTTTTTGTCATTTTGTATGAAGGGGTTGGAAGATAGAAAGGTTTGTGATTATAGTAAATGGACACATGACTATCAGCACCCAGCAACAAAATATAACATCCTACATGTTACTGTTGGATTCATGTCCTCCCCGCAATTACAGTTGTGAGCACAGGGTCGCAGAAAAATGGCAGCTAGTCAAAATTTTCACAGCCAATGCTCATTTCAACTTGCTGGGGAGGTAGTGGCATTGTTGTACAAATGCAGTAATAAAGCACACACAGGTATTTAGATTTTCCTTCTTAGCTCGTTCTCAATACCAAACAACCTTGCCCAAGACACGGGCAAGCAAACAATATTATAGCAATTGGCTGCATGGAATTACGCTGCGTCTATCCACTTTGATACACATGCAGAGCGTCCGTTTTCATGCCACCTGCTAATAACATTCTGGGAAGAAGAGGGAATCATCTGCCATGAAGAGGGAGGGACTCTCCATGGCTACTCATCTCTGCAAGAAGGAAAACCCAAATACCTGAGACAATGGGGGTCACCTGGCAAGCACTTTCAGCAATGGGGCTGAAATTATATCCCAGTAAGTGCACACTGGGTTTTCAACCACTAAAAGAAATCTAACATTTATGGGAAGTTGACTAGCAACAGGCTAACTACCTGGGTACAAATGAGAGAGCAATGTCCACCATGGGAGCAAGTGATGCATTCTGAAAAAAAAGAGAGACAGAGAGAGAGAGAACCTTTCAGGTAGAGAGCACTGGTTTCATTCTAAGTTCACTTGCTCCCTTCAAACTGGGAAATTTCCAACACTACCCTCCCAAGAGACAGCTAAAAAAGGACAGCATAAAATACAACTGACCACAAGTGCTGGATGCTGAGTTTCAAGCCAGGGAAAAACGTTTGGGGGGGATGGAAAGATGGGTAGGATGAAGGAAAGGATAAAATCTTTGGTACATGGCAAACATTTCTTGGGAGGAAGAGTGGCTCTGAGGGGGAATCAGTAGAAGAGGTAGCGTGTGGCAAGAGAATTGCTTTCCAAAAACATCGCTCTTAGGAGGCCTGGTGGTACCCTCCACACACTCCGCAGGCCACCCCGCACCTGTGGCACGCCTTCAGGGGAAGGTAGCACCAGAGGCAGGGTACCAGCAGTGAAAGGAGAGCAAGCCCAAGCCACCTCCTTCCACACCCTGCTCCTCCTCCCTCACCCCCTCCCAGCCCTCCTCTACCTCCTCCTCCAAATCCTCCACCCCCCATTCTGCCTCCTCTGCCACCTCCACTGCCACCACTGCAATCGCAAGGGTGGTGTGCAAAGTCCCCCTCAGCATCTGACATGCAGTGGTAGAGCATGCACTGCGCACACTGAATGCACGACACAAAGTCTATCCCTGTGCGCACGCAGTCAGGGGCGTACTCGCAGCTGCCCCGTGCATTGTCATCCTCGCAGAACGATTCATGGCAGTACCGGCATTGGGCCCTCGACATTGGGTACTGAAAAACAAGCACATTTTTAGAAATCAGAACTCCTATCCAGTATATTAAGAGAAAAACCAGTTTTTTCCCCCAGTTGTGAGACAATCCCTGTTAAAATACATTGAAATTTGTAATGGACCTAAACCAAAATAGACCACCTTAAAGAATTAGAATTTTTCTGTTATTCTATTTCACAAATTTACAATATTATCTCATGATATTCTTGGTGGTAGTATTTTTTGCAAAAAAATAAAAATAAAATAACTTTCTGAATTTAAAAAACCAAGCAGATGTCTATAATCAGACCATTACATTTGGTCATGTTCAAAGAACGGATTTCTAGGTTTTTACCTACTTTTTATTTTGTAGGCAGAACACCGGAACCAAAATATCTGTCTGTTTCATAACACATGGACCTCAAAAATCTTAGTTTTATAAAACCTAAAATGGCCTATTTCGGACGTTGGAATCTAAATGGCCTATTAGCGCCTATTTACGCCTTTTTGTAATATTTTCGGCAGTTTTTGCGTGTTTTCCATTCAAGTCCCACTTCAACCTGTGAATAGCGAAGAAGCTGTAACCTATAGATATGCTGGATGAACTGCCTGTACAAGTCATTTAACTTTTCAATAATGATGGATAATATGGTGACAGATGTATCATGAAAAGAGTCGGGTCCCTCACTATATTAAAATAGGGAGGTTAAATGAATTAATTGATGATTGATTGATTTGAGTAGGCAAGGAACTGAAAATAAATTAGGACCTGCTTGAATTTTAGTGCGTATTTAAGAGCCTATTTTAACTGTTTTCAACTATTTTAACTGTTTTCAGGACTTAAACGCCTACCTATTTGAGGTTTTTTAGAACCTAGAAATTTGTTCTTTGGTCATGGTGTATATGGATCTTGTGTGATGCATTCTTTGTCAGGCTTCTATTTATTAATAGGATGTGCTGATCCTAATTTTAATACAAACAATCAGGGTCAATTTGGGCAAGATGTTCTTGTCATTACATTCGGTGGTGAGACAATTATTCGGTGAGTGCCTTAAAGCAAAATAATACCTACCTAGGGAATCAGCTTTCTCCGTTAAAGCCCATTTACACAAAGCCCTCCAGCTACCAAAATGTAAGTGCAGCCTGCCAATCAGCGTCAAGATCTGCCAGCCACAGCATGCAGCAGGTGACATGAGGGTGGCTGATCTCGAAGCTGACTGGCAGGCCGAGCTTACATTTTGCTAGCATTGCCCTCTTGTATATGGGCCTTAACAGCTATAATCTGTTGATAGCATTTTGTATCTCTAAAAATTCTGCCCTGCTTTATGGTCTGGAATATCTCCCCACTGGTCACTGTAACAACAGTCAGCTATGTTCCCTATCAGTGATGGTAACTGACATCTAAAGGTGCATTATGTTTAGATTGTAGAAAATCAACAGGTGCCACATGCACCTGCTTGACAAACTTGCACACAAAGGGGAGTTCAGGTGCCAGAGACCCTGATTAAAACCTGACTCTGAGTGCAAGAACAAAAAAGTCAGACAATGTCTGGACATTAGTCAGCCTGTCACATACAATACCATTAGCATGTGCACCATAGTCTGAGAATCACTGCAATGATAATAATTGGGTATAGTGCCACACCTCAGCTGAGGTTTCGACATGGACCTTCATTTGCCAAGTACATTAATTTGGACAATGAAGAGCCCTGATATGGTCATTTTGTGAGCTCCCAGGGTGGTTCGTCTATCGGAAATCCCACCCTAGACGAAGCCGGAGATGACCCCGAACGCCACACGAGATGAAAGGGGGGAATGCCCGTGCTTGGTATCGAACCCGGGACCCTTCCATCCGTGGGCGCATACGTTGCTGCAGCACCACTTCGCCTTCCCTGAGAATCACTGCAATGCACAGTGTGGCTAAATGCGTGAATGCTTGGACAATGGCTCCCACTCCACGCGTATTTGTCACAATATGGTCATGACTTTCCTCTGATTTTTAAGACAAAAAGTAGCAAATTTCACTTTGAATGACACACCAAACGAACGACTAGATTTCTCAGTTATAGATTCACTTTGTTTTAAGTGCACATAATTGCACCTTTTGTTGGGGTCGCATACTGCTACCCTGACAAATGTGACTTCCTTTTAGAAAAATATGGTATTATGTGGCATTGAAAAGAATTGAGTCTATAACTGGGGAGTCTAGTCATTCGTATAATGTGTGATTCGAAGTGAAATATTGTGAAATCCGTTACTTTTCACCTTTGAAATCAAATCAATGAGATGACAAATACGCGTGATGGAGGCCTCAACAAAGGAGCGCCTGGCACCTATATTTCAAGGTCACATTCAAATTGCTACATGAGAGTAAATAGTACTTAGCCAGAGGTATTTTAGGCACAGCTTAAAATCCGGATGAGCCTGAATTTGGAAATGCAGTGACCTTTCTTCCATGACCATTTGAAGCCGACTGCATATAGACACAAAATGGTGGCAGGCGACCGCTCGAATTGAGTACCTGCCTGACATAAAACCCATCTCAATTGAACCTACCAAAGCAATTTTTATTATTGCTGAGACATTACTTTCTTACATTAGGGCAGATTTGACACGACTCTGCCAATTTTGTTTTTCCATTTTTGTTGGCGCAATCCCACATTTGGACACACTGGGCAATGGTAAAATTGCTCAGCATCCTATTGGATTTATTACTTCTACCCAGTCCCCTGCATCTTCCAGCCTAGCCTTATGGTGATGGGAGTGTCTGACGGCGCCCCACAGGCATCTATTACGGGTCAGATTCGGGCAGACGCCTTCTGAACCAACCCAAACCGTCCTTTCCTCTGAGAGCGTTCGCAGACTCGGATTCGGGCGGCTGGCAGGGATAGATGCCTGTGGAGCTGCACCAGCGCCAAAATTCCAGGCTGGTGGAGACTCTCTAAGTACACTACCGTATTGTATGAGATGCAGGGGGCTGCTTCTACCTATGTGGAAGGTGGGCAAGCGAGGGCCAGACATTCTCACCAGCCACTCCCACCATGCCAATCTGCCTCAGGTCCAAAATAGGCAGTTCCAAAATGAAGTCCAATTTTATCCATTGCCATTGTGATTGTACAATAATGCATGTCTCTGGTGTACTAGATACACAGCTCAGCCAATCCAGTAACTGCAAGTAGGGCAGACAAATTCTATTGATATAAGGTGGCACACCATTGTGTACAGGATGTTTTCCAACAGTCCACACATAATTTTTCCAACCCTCTGCACCTAACCCAACAGGAATCTGAGAAGGGGTGAGCTGTCATGTAAGAAGTGGCAAGTACTTTTACAATTAACAAGGGTGGCAAATCACGTGAGCTTGATTAGAGTAGACTTTTTCATGTTTACTGCTATTGTCCCCAACGTCCGTCACGGTACTGGGACTGAAACTGAAACCACCCATAACTCATTTTCCCTCCCCCTCCCTCCCCTTTCCCCTTTAAAAAATTTATCCTAGCAAACCCATCTTTTAGACCTTTTTTCATCCATGGAAAAAAGTATTATAGCACAGCTCTGTCTGTCCATCTGTGGACAGATATCAGGTATCATGGGGTAGGAGGAGGAGGGGGGGGGGGGNCGGGGCAGTGGGGGGCCTTGGAGGTCAGGGGGAAAAGAGCGACCCAGAACCCGAAAATCGAAAAAAAGTCTTATAGAACGGCTCTGTCTGTCTGTCTGATACCTGTCCACAGACAGACAGGCAGAGCCGTTCTGTAAGATAATAAGCCACCCACACCCACAGCTGCACCGACTTGCCAAAAACTTAACTTTGCAGCCATACATCAAGCTACATTTCATGGCATTATCATTGATGAGAATGCAATTGTAATGACAACCACCCAAATGTCCCAAAAGATACAAGATACATGTTCAATAGTTGAGATCTTTTTTGTCCAGGCAGACGATCAAGACACTTTCACAACAAACACTTGAAGACTTCACTCACCCTGGATGGCTTGTGCCTCTCTTTCCTCTTCGGCTGCTGTTTCTTCTTCTTCCGGGAGCTCTTGGTGGGCAACAAGGGTGGCTGCGTGGAGATGACATCCAACCCATGCTTCTTCAACATGTCTTTATCTGCTCCAGACTTCAATGCATCCACCACCGGGTAGCTGTAATCATGAAGGGATGCCCTGTCCCTGGCAAACTGCACGTAGTAGCTGTCCCCTCCTCCACCCATTGGTTGGGGTCCCAACACCTCCACTTTATCTAAAGGGTCCATCCCACCCCCGCCTGCCAGTTCACGGTAGTCCTTTTGTTCCAGCTTGTCCGGGCTTGACTTGCCCCACAGTTCCTCACTTATCAACCTGCCCTCCCCGCCACTGCTAAGCCCACTCCCACCACCACCACCACTGCCACGGTTATTGTTGTTAATGGTAGTGGTAGTGGTGGTGGAGGAACCATTGTTGTTCCCAGGACTGTACGGCCGTCGGGGCACATAGTGCATCCTATGCAGGTAATGGTGGTTGGCATGTGGATGGGTGTATACCGATTGGGAAACACTCTCTCCGCCAACGCCCATGGCACTGCCATGATGGATGCTGCCTGCAGTTGCAGAAGAGCCCGATGATGAACGTGAGTCACCACGCTCCACTGGTAGATCCAGGGTCTGCAAGGGACAGTCCAGGAATATATTTTAAAAACATTCATTCATTGTTGCCCTTTTATCCTGGCAATAGCAGATCATAACAAAACACCTGTCTGTTTAGAATATTAGAATAATACCGTACTCTACTCTGCAATTGTAATAAAATTTTACATGCCTATTCACCATTACATATGAAATGCACAATTGAGGAAAATGTTGCTTATCATGTGCTAAGACCTGCAATGGTCCTCTTCTACAGAAAGGTACTTTAATTGCATGTCATTTGCTACAGGCCACAGCTTCTGTGCTTTTCCTTGTCTTTATGTAATGCCATATACTGCCAAGTTATAGCTACTCCTGTTAGTCTCTTGAACCATGTGTTTCATAATTAAGTTTACATTCACAGCAGTGAAAATGTTGCAGATGCTCCTGCATCATGTTGGTATTCCTGAGCCAGCCAATTTCAGTTGGTCGGTAGAAATGAATGTGCACTTCCCCCTGCCCACCCCTTACTCTACCCTCTACTCCCTTCCTCCCCCTCAGGAGACCAACAGGACTTGGGTGTGTACGTGACATTTATGCTGATACAACTGTAAGCTTAATTATGAAACACACTGTATGCACACCCAAATATTCCACAGCCTTACCATTGTTGGGTGGAGCTCTATGTGCATCAACAACCTTGATGAAAACCTGTTTAGTTTATTAGTGCTATTATCTTCTGGATCCAATGTGACTTCCCCAAGTTGACACCAAACGTGACCCCTCTTGAATCTCTCACTTAAGAAGTGTTTTAACAGACGAGATTCAATAATTAATTAATCTGTGCAATAAACTCATGTTACATGAATCTCCAGGTAAAGATGCTTCTGGCAGACAATCTGGATGCTCCCTCATTTCACTCCTTTCAAGGAATAAGGGTTTAATCTGCAGTCCAAAATGCTAGGGCACTGCAGTAAGTACAATTTATTGCAATATCTTGTAGAAATTTTAGCACCCTTACCAATATCAGCACTTTACCCTTTTATGAACATATTTCATGATAAGCAGAGGATATGTTATTGTGCAAAGAATCATTATGCGCCTTTATGACCACATTTCCTCAATAAACTAATGTTTAAAGATTACACTCTCAGGTGCGTAATATACTGTAGCACCATATTTAAACTGAGGACTGGGTGAAAAAAATGGTGCCATTTCCCCACTTTGAGACGAAAAAGAAACCTGCCAACAAATAAATTTTTATGTTTCCCCACCACTTGACCAAAATTGGTCAAATCAGAAGGCAAAGACGTGGGCAAATTCTGACATGTTTTAAAATAGATAAGAAATATGTGCACCGGCCATTAAACTCTCTTTCCACCCACCCTCCCGGTAATTGAACTAGGTCGACTCGAATGGTTCGCAGTTGTTCAGTGCAGGGCAGCAAAGCTCTGCAAGCCACACTTCTAAGGTGCTATGCCAGCTATGGTACTGTACCAATCGCCATAACTCACCATAAATACTTCGTCGTCTCCTACATCTGGGCACGGGTAATTTTGCAGAGGCGAACATTCCGACATTCCTGCAAAAACAGACATCCCCGCTTTAGTACATTATCTGAAACATCCCTGGCCACACCCACATTTTATTCTGGACTCGTCTTCCTGAACGTCCCCCCTCAATTCCCTTCCCCTCTTTGGCCATTGATAAATTTCTTTTTCCCTAGGATGCTCTGGGGGTTGTTCCTCGAGGGTGGGAGGGAAAAGGCTGGCTGGCAGGAGCCCAACAGAGAGAAAAGTAAGCGCGCGTGCCCTGCCCGAAAGCTTGGCAGAATGAATCGAGTCTGGTGGGGGTGTAAGGTTGGTGTTAGGCGGGGGTGGTAGTGAGGAGAGGAGGGGAGGGGGGG
>JYFJ02007552.1:0-15269 GCA_000934665.2 Catajapyx aquilonaris
TGAATTTGTTGCAATTTCCTAACTGGGTAACGTTTCTGCTTCATTTTTTTGGCAACAATAGGCGACTCCCCCACAAGTGAGACAACAGACTCGTTCAAGCTTGAAATGACTTCTGACGTATCATCCTCCTTTGGCTCGTAAGGTACATCGTCATCAAGTTCAGACTCAGGCTCACCTCTGTCACCATCATCAGTGTTGTACTTCGGGATTTCTTTGCGGCAATCTCTGCATAATTTTTGCCCAGGAATAAGTTCCAATGCAGAATTATGTGCCATTGCTAATGTGATGATCCTCAGATTTTTCTTCCTAATTTGATCTGGATGCAAAGCAACAGGGTCACAACACTTTTTCTGGCTAAGGTCGTAGAGGCGCAGGAACTTATCACGATGATGAATGCACACTTTGTCAATTTTTTCCGAATTCCCAATTCTTAATTGCACTAGTTCCTCCTCTTCTCCGCTAACGGAATGAAGCACTAGATCACCAGCACTGCCACCTGCGCATGGTTCGTTCAAGATGTTGCCCACGGAACATTCCATTGCGATTGACGAACCTGAGCAAAATGGCATATGCCAGTTTATAAACTTACGTGTGATACAATAATAAATAATGCGCCAAAAACGTGAATAAATTAACAGGTTACTTACAATAATGTGAAGCAGAGGAGCACAAGTGCATGTTCAAACCATCCTTGCCCGTCTAAGAAACTGAAGTGGGGATACACAATATACAGTGAAAGAGTTGCAGTCATTCCTCCCCGGTGGTCTGTCATCAACTTCTGTGACAATACAACTACCAGGAAGCCCCAGGACAATAGCCAGATAAACTAATGCCTAGGTGTTAATGGCTGGTGAGGGGCAGTGTTATTTATTTCTCAGTATCATCTGGGTTCCCCAGCTTGATTCTTGGCAGTGAAGTAGAACACAATATGTACTTTCATATGGTACATAAATTTTAAAAATCGAAGATGTCTCAATTNTTTGTCAAAAATGGGGTCAAAGGTCACAATATGAAATGCCATGGATTGAACAGAATCGTAAGTGATATTTTATGAAAGTGACATAATGTGATGCAAAAAAGGGTAAGGAGCCCAAATATATGCTAATTGTCCAGTTAGGGCCCATAGATAAAGAGCTATTCAAAAAAATGTGGGGAAAAACGCGCCGCGCGCTTTACGAAGGTCGCAAATTACGTGACCTCCCACGCCGAACAGGGTGAACCGATTAGAGTGAAATTCGGCCTGGCTACATATCTCAATGAGACCTACAACTGTACCAAATTTCCTCAAAATCGGCCGGGGTCAGGTAAATTCTTAGTCCGAAGTGATCGCCTTCACATGGATTTACCCTATAAGCTCTTTGGTCGGTACCTGTGAGATTCGAGCCCATGACAAGGTTTTTACGCCGAATTACCGTAAGTGTGTGAAAGGGCACGAGTGTGGCAGTCTTGGTTTGGCCAAACTTTGGGATGAAAAATACCCCCCTCCATGAACAATAAGAACTCGCACGAAGAACAGGACGATCTGGCAGCGCCGCGCTCACTGCCAGTTCCATAACCACGGAATTAATAATTAATAATTAATAATATTATTAGCCCTCAACCTTACCCCCGTCACCGTGGTTTAATACGGAACTGGCAGTCAGCGCGGCGCTGCCAGATCGTCGCGTTCTTCGTGCAAGTTCTTATTGTTCATGGAGGGGGGTATTTTTCATCCCAAAGTTTGGCCAAACCAAGACTGCCACACTCGTGCCCTTTCACACACTTACGGTAATTCGGCGTAAAAACCTTGTCATGGGCTCGAATCTCACAGGTACCGACATGGAAAGGAGTGATTGCGGGTCAAAATAAAAAACTGTACCTGGCAGCGGCGGCCGCAAATATCGGCCCAGGAGAAAAATAAACACACCATCTCAAAGTGCAACTCTTTCGCGTCCAGTACTCCAGTTTCATGCCGATACCTCCATATTTGCGACCGTGACAGCGAGAGGAAGAAGTGTCAAGCTCACGGGCCGGGCCGCGACGGGCTCCCCGCAACAATGGGACGCGGAGCCTTGAGCGCGCTCTTAAGGCAAATTTCTGGGCGGAGATGATGTTGCAATTATGGTATTGATGCTGCTTTCCAATTCCCATTGCCAATTCCATGCAGGTCGATCGCCAGTCCATATCCAACAAAGTTGTCACAGCTTCACAATGGGTCGGATTTGTTGCGGTACGGGAGGGGGCCTTCTTTAAAAGCTTGTGAGAACCTTGCAATGGAATGATACAGGAGGCAGAGTCACCGCACGCCTGCACAAGACCTTGATGGTGCAGATTTTCCACATGCAACAGGGATCTTGATGAAGCAGAGCTGTCTTGAGGGCGATCACGTGGATGGGGTACACTTTGAACAGGGATTGCTCCACACCAACTCCATGTCACTTCCCCCCTAGTTGTATGGATACGGTAGTTTAATTCTGTGTCTCCGCCAGGCTGGGAATTTGGCGCTGGCGGCGCTACATCGTTCACTATCCACCATCTTTCTCAAGGTGCACTCTCGTGGTAAGTCTGCGGAAGGAAAGAAAGATCCAGCCAATCGCGGCAGACTACCCGCTACCTACCACAGGAGTTGAACCTTGAACAAGAAGGCGTCTTAACTAACGATGGGACACAGTTTTTACACTGCTACTTTATACTGCTACAAGCGCTTCGCAAATGGTACCGTAGGGTTCCCCAGGGCCGACTCTTAAGGTTCTAAGGTACATAAGGTTCTGGCAGCCTGGGGTGCCGAGTGGTAACAGTGTTGCCAATAATTATCGGACAACCCATGTAAGACAAAATGTTCTCACCATGTTTGATCTTTTGATGGGCACAAAAAAATTGGAGGTTCGAATTTTGTCCCTGAAATTAGGTCGTTGTCCCAATCTCCCATTTCTATATCTGCAATTGTGTAGGGTAAACTGTACAGTGATGGCCCACTGGGTCTTGGTTCTTTAAGAAATAAGCCGTGCAAATGCCATACCATGAAAAAGTGACCATGTTGTGACACCTGGAACCCTTGGCTTGAAGTAGGTCAAAAATTGGTCCACTGAGGTCATTGCAAGAGCAGTAATGGCACCTCACAAACAGACCTGCTGCTCATGTAGGATAAACCATACAGTGACGGCCAGTTTCTACAACCTGCATGCTTTTGTGTGGATTTATCTCATGTCAGTTAGGCCTACGGTCCTAATACCAATGGTCCCTACTGTCCTTAGGTTCCTACTGTAGATATCCTATTGTTTTGCTGCCATGACCATCACTATCTTGGCACCTGGCCATTATCATTTGTAGGGGTCGCCATTACTGTCTTTCAGGCAGTATATTTTGTGCATTTAAATATACGCACACATGCTGACAGATTTAAATGAATTTGATGTAATGTGAACTAGCAAATCCTCTGTTATTTGATAGACATTTTAGAAAATTTATGCAGAAAGAAATTCTTACGGTATTCATGTATTACTCTGACCAATACGCTAAACTGGCCATCACTATGCAGTATCAGAGTGAACAGTAAAAGGTGGGGGTGGGGGGGGGAGGGGAAGAGAGAGAGAGAGAGAAATATAACCTCCCTCCCTTCCCTCCCACAGAGGACAAGACCTTGAGTAAATAGTAAAAATACTTCATTACTCACCATGTTGCAGGATTTATTCTCTCAACTAGTCCTCCTTATTCAGTTTTTTATCAGTAATCCTGCAGGTGTGAGTTCTTTCATTTTTGAAAAAGTAGATATGGATGTAGTTGCACTATATAATTTGTTGTGATCAAATACCCCCTTCCATGCAAAATGTAGTGGGCATGCAGGAAAAATCCACAGTCCGATTTTGGTGGTTTTGAGTTATTTACACCACTAAGCAGCGTTATATTTGCTGTATCACTTGGTGAAGTCCATCTAGTCATCGTCATCATATTCAGAATTGAGAATATCTCTCTTTCCGGGATGATGTCATGTGATAGCAGCAGGGATAATCTTGGTGGCGGCATATGCCCGGGGTTGGGGTGAAGTTGTGTCTGACAGGATTGCTTCAGGTTGGTGGAGAGTTGCAGGAGGCAGCCCGGGGACAAGTTTGGATGGACTTTGCGTCAAGTCGGATTTTTCACTGTGTCCTTAGCCACACAGTGCGGAGTGTGGCCAGAGGTGACTAGGGGGTAGCTGGAGGGAAGTGTGTTACATCCGTCGGATTTTGCATCAGTCCTTAGCTACTCGTTGCATAATATGCACAAAACATAGAAATATGTGAGTTATGCCTGTTACAAAAGGCATTGATTACTAGTCGTAAAGATTCATAATGAGCCAGCAAGCCAGAATTTTCTGTATTTACTACCACATAAGCAAGTGTAAGGTCAAATATTGGTTTTGGATTATCTCGAAACTGGTTTTCTGGACAAGGTGGATTTCTCCTGTATGCCCGCCATATGTCACAGGTAAATTAATTTATATATAAAAAAAAAGAAACAAGTACCAGCTCCTTATCAGAGCACCAAAGAATTGATATACACAGTAATTTCACTCTTCAGACCTACAATTTGTTAATGTCGAATTTAAAATTTAAAGCAAATTTTTTGAGCAACATGTTGATCATCATTTTTCAAATTGCTTCTGAAACTAAACAAGCTCATACAGCTGCAAGTGTGACGCATCCCTTGATCCCATGACACTCTTGTACCCAAACAACTAGTCATGTATCCTCCAATTGCTTGTGGAATTAATGGCAGGTTGATAATGGCTCCATGCCCATAAAGTAATAGCCTATCTATGAAGAAATAGCCCCCTGGCACAATAATTATTATAAGTGATCTGTGGAATATGGAAGAACTTTTTTTCGAAGACCAAGTTGCTGTTTGCAATGAAACTGGCTGTGGCATAAAGAGAAAGCATAGTTTTGCCAATGGTAGAAGACTGAAAAGGGCTAGGCCTCAGAAGTTTGTACCATCGACAGTGAAAATATATCATGGGAGGGAAATATTGTAGCCATGCAAGAGAAATCCACTAGGTTCCATTTTTGTGGTTTTGAGTTATTCACACCATTTAGTAGCAGGTAATTTTTTTCTCCCAGTTGTTAAAGGCAGCACAAATTAGGCTATGACATGAAAATGCTCTCCTTGATTTAAGTAAGATTAATCTTCATTATGGAGGTAATAACATGGTCAATATTCATTGTATAACTTTTGCAAATGTGGAGCATACACCATTGGTTACAGACCACACTGTGGATGACAGCCTTGGTGGTGGTAATTACTGCTACAGATGATCAAATTATTCTTTTACCATGTATTAAGGCACATCCGCCTTGTGTTTGCATAGTATACAGAAATAGTGGATTTCTGCTATGCCATGCTGGGAACAGCCTTTTTAACTAAATCTTTTTACTGTTGACACTGCTACCTTACAAAGAAGGAAATGTTATTTAGAACTCCCACATTCCTTGGTTTATAATAATAAACTGTAGGTTTGTTTGAAGATGTAACAATACCCTATTTGGACATTTCCCTTGATATCGAAATCAAGTGTAATTTGCCAAGTTTATTGGACGATCATTTCTAGCATGACATTTCATTTTTCACGTAGAACCAAGGCAATGTATGTAGTTGTTGTGTGTTCATGCTGTCACATGAAAGGCTTGAGACAAGCCATCCCGATCCAGGTTTTCTGTGAATTTTCAGGCTTCCTTTTTACAAAATTCTAGAGTTGACTTCTGAGTCGTTAACTCCAACGTGGAGTGAAATTGTTAAAAACCCCTTACCTCCTCCTAGTGGGGCAAAATGTGCTGATAATAAGTTATCCTTTTTCCAACATGTATTTTTTCATTCACTGCGCAGGAATTTAATGTGCCTGCTCTTTTGGGGATGGTAGAGGGGTTCTAGGTGATCATTTTAACTAGAGGGTCTCTGCAGCATCGTTACCGAGAAAATGGGCTTCAAGCACGAAGTATAAAATATCCTGACAGGTAATGTGACCCTACTTGTGTTATTTAATGTTATTAAGGTGCTACCATGCAATTTAAATTTAAGATAAGATTTAAGATAAGATTTTAGATTTTAGATTAAGATAGTGTATTAGTGGCCTAGGCCATGAAAGTGTCATAGTCTGTATCAGCAATGTAGAAGCAGGGATAATGCACTTTTATTTAACCCTTTGTCTCGGCGACTTACTTTTTGCTTGGAAAAAAAATCAGAACGATCTGTGAAGGGTAGGCAATCTCTCCCGGCACCATTTTGGTCGTAAAAAGTGTCCTGGCTCCTAATTGGCCAGGCGGACTGCTCGGAGCTCTGGGCGTTGCCTGCTTGCCACCTGAGCCGCCTTTTTTTGCACCTGGCAGATCACATTACTTTCTTTTAAACCGGACCTTTAAAAAAATTTTAACAGACACTTAATGTTTTCATAATTCATCAGAGATACTGGGCAATCATATAGAATTATCATGGATTTTTAAGGGGGGTGTAAGCCACCTTTAAAAAACCGTGTAGATGTCGCAATAGGATGACATCACCACCTTGTGCATAGTATAAGGGCGGTTGATGCCCTCTCTCCATATGAAACATAGATTGGTATATCTCACATGTTCAGCCCCCTCTTGTGCATGAATGGAGAGCGAAACCAATGGTGCCAGATCCAGTGATTTTCACGTAGAGCTCTCTTTTTAAACCCCACCCAAAGAGTGCATTTTCAAGTGGGAGACATAGAGCTAAGGCTGATTATCTCAGTAATTCAGCCATAAAGACCCATGATACTTGTACTTAAAATGATCGCCTAGAACCCATCTCCCAAAGTGAAGGCATGTTAAATTTCTGCACCCTGTGTGCTTGTCTCACCTTAGCTGCTCGAAGGAGGTTTTGAGAATTGGGTACAATAAAGATTCAAATACTGGATAAATAGGGCAAAGAGCAAGGGCAGAACCAGGGTAGTCCAAGGGGGTTCAGTCAATCTCGGGCCCCTGATCACAATGGCCTTGTAGGGCAAGTAAAAGTAAAATAGAGCAATTAATGAAAAGAAAAGGAAGACACACAAGCTGGCTAGGTAATGGCAAGGAGGAGGCCCTATGGGATTTCTTTCTGACTGGGAGTGTGGGGGAATTTAAAAAATACGAGGCGCATTTTTCTATAGAAAAACCTCTATGCACCTCCAGAATTTTTACTTACACATCTGAAATCGACAACTGTCTACTTTTTTTCAAAATTGTTTCCAGCCAAATTGGGGCATTTTTCATTGAGTTACACAATATTTTGTATGCCCATGTCATAGAAGTCTGCTGCCATCCATTTCTGCGATCCCTGAATGCTGGATTGCAATTCCTTGTCTTTGTCAACTTTCTGCTTTGGTAATCGCTAGGCTCTAAATCCCAGGTGATCAAAAAATTATCACTTGAATTGTTGCGGCAGGGTTCCAGTAAGCAAGGCAGTACGCAGGGAGGCATTGTCGCACAAGAAAACACCCCGAAACTCTACATGCTGCTACATTTGTTTATCCCAAAGGTTTATTGCGAGACATTACAGAAGTTAAGGATGCCAATTCACAAGAAATGTATCGGTATATAGAGTTTCGGAGTGTTTTCTTGAGCGACAATGCCCCCCTGCGTATTGCCTTGCTTACTGGAACCCTGCCGCAACAATTCAAGTGACAATTTTTTGATCACCTGGGATTTAGAGCCTAGCAATTACCACCCATCCATGGACAGGGAGAAAATAATGGTTTGCAAAGCAGAAGGTTGACGAAGACAAGGAATTGCAATCCAGCATTCAGGGATCGCAGAAATGGATGGCAGCAGACTTCTATGACATGGGAATACAAAATATTGTGTAACTCAATGAAAAATGCCCCAATTAGGCTGGAAACTATTTTGAAAAAAAGTAGACAGTTGTCGATTTCAGATGTGTAAATAAAAATTGGATTTGTTAACATGTAAATCGAAACTAACAAGCGCAAGTCTCAGATATTCCTCAGTTGTTAAGTAGTCCATACTCATCAGTAATGAATAACCATTATGTGACCATTATGACAGTTCCAGAACGTATACCCTGTGAACCGAGCTTTACACTCTTTTCTGTACTGCTTGCAAAAGAGGGAACTTGACTGGGAAATTAATGGTTTGATTGAGTCAATGCAACTACCTTCTTTTTGTTGGCTTGGATCCCCCAAATAAATTTCAGTCCTTCGATGAATGAAGGATGTTTCAGTAATACTACTGTATATTTATTCACACTTGTTCCCTGTTTCTACTGGATAACATGTTTCAGCAGGATTCCATGGTCGAATATGGTGGCAGAGGGGTGGGGTTCCCACTGCAAGGATCTAGCATATCAGGAATGAATGGGAAGAAAGTAGCATAGCTTCAACTATTTAAGGGGGCGCATTAGCAAAAAAATACGTAACAATCGGTAACAATGCGAGCCCTTGGCGACCACGTAAACGAACTCGCGTATGCATGGACAGCATATGGGTATTTGACATGTCTACGCTTCTGCGGCCGTACGGCGCAAAAATTTAGCAATGGACACAAAAACTACACCAAAAAATAGGACATGATCTGGCGCAGGGCACCTTCGTTGTCATTTTACCATTTTCGGCCTAGAAGTGACCTTTTCATCGAGTTGAAGTGAAAGGAAAATGGCTTTCCCGAGAAGCCCATTTGAATAACATGGCGGCAGGAACGCGAAAAAGTCGGGAACGCTTCTGCGCCCGTATGTCCACAATTTTAATGCAATCATATCGAGTATGGTACCATAGTAAAGGCCAAACCTTTGCGCAGGGCACCGTCGTGATTTTTCCGATTAACGGTCCGTTTCGCCACAAAATATAAAATTCCCTCAAAAATGCGCCTGCCGTATTTTTACTAATGCGCCCCCTTAAAATTTAAAGTCACATGAAACTTGGGATATAATTATGCCAAAAAATAATAATTTAACTTTGACACTATAGTGTAGTGTACCTTGTACTGTACAGAAGCATGACAAATGCAAGGAGGTATCAATGAGGATTGATTTGTTATTTTTTTTGCAAATTCACTGCAATTAATATGCTTTAACTGATACGGAAATTTAAACATGATTTTAAGAAATGTTTTGCACTGATCCAACTGTTCAATTTAATGGTCTTGTGTTAAGCAGTTATCTCGCCCATAGGTCTCTGAAGCTTCACTCCTTGTATTATACCAGTTTTTGAAAAAGGATAATGATGTTGACTCTGATAATAATTATTACATATCATTTGGACAGTAATGTACGAAAAGATACATCTTGCTTGTTGTTGATGCTTCCTTGCATTTTTCATGTTTTTGCATGAAGGTTTTCACTGTGGTTTATTATAACTGGTTGTGAGGTTGTTGGCAAGCGGTCAGCAATATGTGAGTACCTTTTATTAATTTTGCAAGGGAGAAGTTAAACAGTCATAATATTCCCCTGCACAAGTTTATTGCAGGGCAAAATCTGACTAGGAAAATGCAATGGTATAATACAGCCCCCCGCAACTCCCTATCTAGCCTTATGGTGACGGTTGTTTAATATAAAAGTCTTCCCCAGCCTGGAATTTGGCGCTGGCATGCCCCCACAGGGATCTCGTGGTTCGGGTGGCTGACTGGTGATCTGCGAATGACCTACGGAGCCAGCTGCAGTGGAAAGAATGGAATCGGTTGGTTCAGGCATCTGCGCACGTCCGCCCTAACCACAAGATCCCTGTGGGGATGCGACAGCGCTGTGGACAGAGGCTTTTATATTAACCTACCGTATCGTATGAGTTGCAGGGGGCTGGTATATTAAGTGTGAGAAAATGAGGATGATATTGAGCAGAGGACCAGAAATATTATTCTTGCCTTTCCTAGAATCAATTTCTCCAAGCACAGTGCTTCATTACCATTGTGAATATTCATGATGTGTCTTACTAATGGGACAACAGCTGCAAGTGTACTTGCCCAATACAGCCCAATACAAGTCTAAAAGGTGAGAAATGGCGAGGAACCACCTCGTAAAGACTTTAGGGCAATAAAATGGGCACCCTGTCCAACTTGCATGCCCTTTGCACTTACTCCACACCTTCATGCAAAATCGCAAGACAAAGTTCCATTACTGATTTCTTCCAGGGTGACACCACTTTGTGCCCTTAGACAACAAGTAATATTTGCCTTCCCATATGGCAATCAACAATGCAGCTATCTGGCTGAATGCCTCTTGCACTTTCAATGGTTGCCTAGAGAGCAGGATATGTGCATGAAAATTAATTATTCCTATGCATTAGCCAACAATTTTGGAAGGTGGCCTCCTGCATAGTAATCTATTAAGGTGGCACAGTAGCAAAAATACGGTAGGCGCATTTCGTAGGGAACTTTATATTTTGTCGCAAAACTCGTCGTTAATCTGGAAAAACACTAACTACTGCCCTGTGCAAAAGTTTGCCCTTTATAATGATACCATACTCAACGTGATTGCAGTGAAATTGTGGATATACGACCACAAAAATGTGTCCGATTTTCACACGATTCCTGCCCCCATGTTAATCAAATGGGCTTTTCCAAAACGTTGTTTTCCTCTCACTTCAACTCATTGTAAATGTCATTTCCAGGCCGAAAGTGGAAAAAAGAGGAACTAGGTGCCCTGCACCAGATCATCTATTTTTTGGTGCAATTTCTGTGTATGGCCACAGAAATATAGGCAATGTCGAATCCTCCTATGCTGCATGCATAAACAAGTTCGTTGGGGTCGCCACCAGGGGCGCTAATTGTTGCAGGAGGGATACAAGGCTCGAGGCAAGTCTCTAAGGTTAAAGTGTTGAGCTTGGCAACGGGATAGGGATTGTTGGAGAGGGGGCAACAAATGCCTTCTATCGTTGTACAGTACAACCATTCCATAGGCTCACTTCGACAGCTACAGCTGCAGAGCCATCTTATTTACCATACTTTTGCTACTGCGCTCCCTTAATATAGTTATAGTAATCACTCTCGTAGCTAGCCCCCTAGGCAACCACTGCATGTGCATGGGTCAGTCTACCTGCTGATAGTTGCTTAGTTGGTTGCCACCTGTTCCTAGGGGAATCAAATGTTCATTGCCACAGTCAAGCTGCCATGTCTTTTCTCACTGCTACATTTTAGACTTGTACTGGCCCAATGAGTACACTTTGGCAGGAAGTCCCACTAATAAGAAACACCTGCTAAACCCATATCAGAAAAAATATCAGTATCACCTACTTTCAAGGTTAAATAAGCTTTGTAATAGACACTAACGAGAAGATCTTACCTGCAATAGCAATTTTATAATCGTGAGCATTAGCATGCACAGCCCTTCGCATTGGAGGAGTCAAGCCTTTCAGGTGAGAAGGCTGAGGGCCAGTACAGGAGCTTTTAACATCCCCCCCACCACCACCACCACTTTTTTGGTGGACAGATTGTTGCATTAAACCGCAAGCGTATGAGGTGAGGATATTCTACATGGGTAGATCGAGAGAAAATGAAGTGACTACAAAATCTGTCACTAGAGGATTCATTAAACTGGTCGTACGAGATGGCCAGGTGGATTATTCCTGGTCATCGCTGGTAACCCCATCTTGGGAATATGCCATGAGTGTAATGAATGAATGAATGAATGAATGAATGAATGAATGAATGAATGAATAAAAAATCGCTCATTCTTTATTGAAAGGCGAAGTGAGTTAAAACGTGCCAAAACTTCCTAACTGAAACAGTTATTCCATTGGAACATCCTGTATAATAGCTGCAAGTCACGATTTCCATCTTTAACAGTAACATCTAATAAAAAGTAGCAAAAAAAATTATAATTGGTATATTTTCAGACGATGGACTGTGGTAAAATTCATCCCTTCCTGGCACCTGGATGAGGAATTGTTATAGTGTCAACGAAGGGGTGAGCCGGTGGAATCCAGCAACCACGAAGACTTATGTACCTGTTAATGTGATCTTCAGATTACCTGAAAGTTTTCTAATGAGCGTTTCAAGTTCCAAATAAATGTAATCCATTATATATTTATTTATTTCTTTTTTTTTTTTTTATTGATACCCCGTGCTCGAGCCTGAGGCTCGTTTAGGGGGGTGGGCTACCACCATCTGTGGTGAAACTAGTATACTGAAAGTATTTAGTGTGTTTCACGTAATCCATTATTTCATGTAATCCATTACATGCTTATGTTTAACTCATTTATGCCAAGTTGATATAGCATGACCAGGCATTAGACGGTCAAACAGGATTGGTAATATGATCCGAGATCTATTGGTACGGAGGCAGTTTGACCCCGTTTTGGCTGATCATGTGCCCAGATATATTTCCATGGTCCTTGTGACTAGTAATTTTTGGTTTTTAGTAACACTGTAGTTGGTTGGTTGATTTTTAAAGGATTGACACGGGTAGGTATTTGGCCTGCAGGTGGTGGGCCTTGATAACTGAGGTGGTAACAGTGGTAATGACTCAGTTAAAAATAATTAGGTTTCAATTTGATATTGGCATTTGACATGGTTTTTTTTACGAGGGTTTGGGGAGGGAAGGGGAATAACTCGTTTTCTTTTTCAAATGTCTTTTCAGGGCCGGTTTGACCAAGCCCAGTTGTATACTACTACTACTACTACTACTACTAATAATAATAATAATAATAATAATAATAATAATAATAATAATAATAATAATAATAATAATAATGATAACTTCTCCTAATTTCTTGCAACTCCAACCATTCATTCACTTCTGACATTGCCAATTGGGTATCGGTATTGGTGCCACCACTAATTAGTACTGGAATGATTGTTTTCAGAAATTTCTCTGCATGGAGAACAAGAGTGATGTCATATGCAGTGTATTAGTTATAGTATTGTGTTTTCCTGCATCCTCACCCTTTCCACATGTACCTTCTAACCCCCTTACCCCCTGGGCCCAAGGACATGGTGTTAAGAATGAATTTGCAATGTCAGAAAAATTAGTGATGGCTGGAATTAGAATTATCTTGCAACATTATTGGTCTGGCGCCTGGCTGTGATGTTAAGAGATGATGCAGTGATTAATAGCAGTAGTGCTGTGATATAGTCACATGAATGCGAATGGTTTAAAATGACAGTCCCTCATCATTTTCCTTCTCTCCTCAATCCTAATATTTCCATATTCTGGAAAATCATGTGGAAAAAATAAGTGAGGATGAACAGACTCCACATTTTATTCAACTGCTTCTCATAAGGTTATCAATTATTATCAATTATCTGTATCCCATTGCTGGATTGATATTTTGCAGAAGCTCTCTTCTCTGTACATGGACATTATTTTGTAATTTAAGAGAGGTCAGATGGTCAATGTAATGCTTCAATCATTATAAGTGGTAATTAACTTTGCTGAGAACAATAAGATTGTCGCCTTCCAACTGCACAACCCCTTCATCATCACTGTACCTCCATCCTTGCATCCTGAAAGGGTGATGAGACGGGGTCAGAGGTCATCAGGTGATGACTCGACTTCCGCTCACTAGCAAAGATCGTGATGAGGGGGGAATATAGGTAAGGTTGGTGGTTAGACCAACTTTTAGAGACTTGATCAGACCAACTGAGACCCAACAACACTTTCTGTAAGCAATCACGTCATTTATTTAATTATTTCTTAACTTAATGAACCCAACAAAACACTATAATGTTACTTGAGCAATGCCAATAGTCCATCCCAATTCCTAACAATAGCACATTAAGGGCAATGCAGTCTGGATCTCACCCGTCCGTTTATGGTTTTGAGATACTAAATTCAACGCCTTCCAGCGTCTCCAGCCTCTTCCGGTTTGTGTGGTCCTTCCTGCAGTCCTATGGTGGTCTCAGGGTTGGCTTCTGCTTCTTCCGCTATCTTCGGCTCTGACTTCCTCCCTAGTTTTGGTTACTGGCCTCCTGGAGCCTCCCTCATTCCTGGCTTGTTGCCCCGGGGTAGATCCTTCTTCTGGCTCCAGCTTCTTCCATGTCGAGTGTCGTTCTTGCCTTACAGCGGTTGATGCCCTTGTGTCGTTGTATGTTGGCTTCTTCCTTCAATGGCCTTCTCGCACTTCAATGGTTTCAGATGGCTTCAGACATCATCTCCAGCTTGGTTGTCAGGTCTTCTTCTTTCATCAGATTCGGCTCCGGTTGGAAACCTCTGTCCTAGACGGATCCTGGTGCGTGGTGCCTGTCTGATGGTGGTGGACCACTCCTCATCCCCGAGGGAGGGAAGAGGAAGGCCTCTACATCTCCAGACTTCTTCTTCTTCTTCTTCTTCTTCTGACTGGCATCTGGTGACTGCTTCACTGGTTGACTTGTTAACTCTCCAACTCTTCCTCTCTTCGACTTCTCTTCTCTGACTACTCTCTTCTTTTCGGCTTCTCTCTTCTCTCTGCTACTCCCTGACTTTTTCTTTTTTGGTCTAACTTCTGAAGTTTGCCTCAGGGTTTACTCAGGGCTGACTGTGGGAGGCCGAGCCATGATATTTCTGGTGATGGGGATTGTCCAGCTGACTGCAGCATCTCTCTAGATAGATGATCCCTCCCTGGAAGCAAGATGGGTCCAACACTTGGTCGTACAGGTTTCTTACAGGTACAGGTACAGGTTTATAGTACCAGTGGTATCTCATTTTAAGTAATTTGTGACAATTTCTTGTTCTTCAGGGTAATTTTTTCCAGTGTGGGAGGAGGGAATGACATAATTCTCAATTTTTCAAGTGATTTTAGATGCAATATTCAACATGCTCCTAGTCGCATACTCCAGGCACCACTGAGAGGCCCAGCAATGAAGTTTCTGGTGATGGTCACTGATATGTGATATGAGGGTTGGGGGATGTGATATGGGTTGGGGGTTGTGATATGAGGGTTGGGGGAATAACTCTGTTTATTTCACAGGACTACTGTTGCTGCCAACACCTACATGCTGTTGATAAAACAGTCCCATTTAGGTAAGTTATTCATGTGAATGTGTAATATCACTTGTTGTATAGTATCACAGACTGTTGTTAACATGACAATCAATTTAAGACTGTTTTGTTTTATCTTTTCAGATATCAGTGGCCAGAAGAACTGCACTTACATTTTCCTACCCAGCCCTGTGACCTGTATCCCTGTAACCTTCCTATACCCAGGCACAAACATAATTATTATGTTTCAAAAAAGCAAATCCGCACCCCTGAATAAATTGATGAGTGTGAGTAGAAAGGAAGTGTGCCTCATGTGTGCACAAACATTAATGTCATAAATCATAGAGAGCACGACGAACAAGACATGAAGAGTATTATTATTAACTGAACTAACAAGAAAAAATTTGGAGATT
>JYFJ02007553.1:0-15246 GCA_000934665.2 Catajapyx aquilonaris
TTTATCCTGGTCTTGAAGCAACCCTTCACACACACACCTCCTCACCGTGGGGCCTGTGCGAAGGGTTGGTTCAAGACCAAGATAAAGTGGCCAAACAATTTGAGCCCCATTGTGCGTACTCTAATCTAGCGGATTGTTATTTCGACATAAAGTTTCCCACTAGCTATAATATATTTGAAGTGAAATAATACGTGTATGAAATGAAAGATATTTTGGACTTCGTGTAAATATTGATTTCGCCAGAATTTTTTGTTTTAGATTCCAAAGCTTTACAAAATAGTACACCTAAAAGGACAAACGAAGCGCTGATCCCATATGAAGCTATCGCTGTCGCTATCGGCTGGTTCTACATGTGGCAGTAACTCTGGTGCTGCATCACCAGCTGACGGGCCACCATGATACATTTCCGGTGGCGTTATTCTATGCTGTTCGTGCTGGTTCGGCGTGATCGTGTGAATTCCCCCTGGTCGTCTAGTTGGTCCTTGAAGCTGACTTGCTGGTCCTTGAAGCTGACTTGCTGGTCCTTGAAGCTGACTTGCTGGACCGTTCGGGTTGCTTCCCGCGTTGTCCTGATCTTGTTCTCCAGTGACAGCAAGTTGTCGACCACTCTGTTCCATCATGCGGGTTCTATAAGAAGGATAGTTTAGGTCCAAGTGACGCTGGGGGTCGGAACTACCACTCACCTTGGATGCTACAAACCGAGTTCCTTCTAATTATAAGTCACACCAAAGAACGGAAACAACTACTGGGTTTGACCGCAGCAAGTGCGGGAGCTAATTTTTTACACGTCAATCACATCAGTAAATTTTGGAAATGAAAGTGTTTACATTGTGTGTTCGGGGTGATTCTTTGTTGGTGGTAACGTACACAACCATAGGAATGCCAACCAAAAAATCGTGTCGCCTGGTTACCCGTTGCGCAGAGTTGGGTTGTATTGGTAATACTGAATTAATAATAATGACAAAAAATGAGGATAATTTAGACGGTGGTGGTTGAGGGGGCATAATAGTCATTTTAGGAGTAGAAAACTACTATTAGTTTGGACTTATATGCAGTGAGTGGAATTGTTTCGTGGGTGAGCTCTATTTGACATGATGTTTGATGGCAATAGGGAGTGTTTCAATTAGAGGTCTTTTTGCACTATAAACTGCTTATTTTTAAGAAGTCATTTTACAACCGTTACTTTTAAGACTTGAAAATATAAGCTTCTAATATAAGGTTTAGTAAAGGCCAGAGAATGTATTCAGTCCATGAATGATCAATTGCACCGAATTTCTCAGATCAAGTAAGACATGGTGAATGACCCAGTGACAGCTGATGTCAATAGTTGATCTATCATGTGCAGGCTAGACCCTCCCACAATACTTTAAAACAATGAATCTCTTGGATCTTGTATTATATAGCAGCTAATATTTTGATAACCTCTAAAGTAACTGCTTGAGAGTATTTGCTTAATAACAAGCAGGTTAATTAACAAAAAAAAAAAGATCCGTGCCTTATAACACGCTGTATCGGCTGCATAATAAAAAGCCAATTAATACAAAATAGCAAAAAAATTATCATTTTGGGATAAATTATTGCGATCAAATTCATAAAAAGATCTGAAGAGCAAAGAATTATGGCAATGTGACTCTGTACAGTTTACCTGTTGCAAGCGTTGCAATATATTGTTGCAATATATTGGAGAAATTAACATGGGCAAATTGTTGGTGAAAAATTGATATCCTTCGAAATGACTCCAATATTTTTATTTGAATTGCAAGTGACATTGATCTTAAGTGCTGCCGACGTAAGAAAATTGCAAATGCGAGAAAATTGGAAAAAAACTTTTTGTGTAGGTATAAAGCCTTTTCTTTTTGGCTCAAAGATAGATGGCAACTGTAGTTAAATAGGTTAAATAGCTTATTTGATAAAGATGGGTGCTTGGAGTATCGGAGAAATCATTATGTGTGAAGCAAATAAATTTCCGCATTTCAGCGCTTCTTGGATGACATGTCTTTGACGGATATGGTTTGGGCGAAATGTTATGTGTAAGTTCCGTTTTTACACCTCCTTGGAACCAAATAGGAGCCAATGATGTAATGCAAAGATTACAAACCAAGATATGGCACGTAGTGATGTTGACAATCCATTCCAACCTCTTCCCGCCTAGTACCAAGCAACAGGTCCTCTCTCATTTGGTATTCATATGTACAGTATGAATTGGATAGGCCTATGCATAATTTTGAAGCCATAAGATACCTGCGTCATTAAAAATTATATAAATGGGCGAGCTCTGGGAATTTTATATTGTACAGTGTGTACTATTGTAGTACCAGGTACGATATCTGTAACTGCATGTGTTACTTCTACATCACATTAGAGACGTAACTATCAGAGTAACATGCCTGAGAATCGGGGGGCATGGTGGTCTAGTTATATGTTACTGGCTAACCAAGCGGGAGCGAGAGGTCCGGGGTTCAAATCCCGTCCCCGTCACCTTCGCTTGGTCGGGTCTTTTTCCTCTTTTCACCCGACATGTCCGGGGCAGAATTGCACTCCCTTCTCTTTCCAGGGCCAAGAGAAAAGGTCTGGCATTTAAGAGGGTCAGAAATGATTAGAAACAAATTAAGAGCGCCCTCCCTTGGGAACTCCCCCCCCCCTAAAAGGGCCCAAGTCCCTATCACATTTTTTTTTAAAAAAACAACAACAACATGCCTGAGAATATAGAGAGAAGCAAGTACTGCCTGTCGTTTCTAAGCCCTGCGATGTGCAAGGTTGAAAAGATACTCTGCACGAGGCAAACTAATTCAATGCTTTTCTCCTGGCTTTATATACATAGTGTAGTGTAGTCCCACTTTGGCCTCTTCTGTCCTTTCCTTGCTCCCCTGGTCCTAATTACGGTACAAATTGAGGGCCGCTGCTATCTGTGCAGACTTTATACTATGGCCCGAGTATTTCCCATGGCCGACTGCAATGCAGCAGCACTAGGAGTGCTTACTCTTCTCAAACTATCTGCTTGCAGCTTGAGAAAGCAGCGCTTTATGGGGGCCGTCCCCAGAATTTTAGCGCTCCGAATCCCAAAGTGCAGTATTAGACTACTGTATTACTTTTTGTTATCTTGCGCAGAGATGCCTAGGCCAGATTAGATGCAAGCTGCACCCAGGACTCGCGTTTTTTTAATTTTCTTGAAAAAGACTACGTGCATTGCTTGAGGCATTAAAAGTTGCTGAATTTTACGAGTAAGGTCAAAGTTAATTCGAGTTCCCACGCATTATTTTAGGAGCTGTTAAGTTGTAGGTCGTATAGTGCCTCGAAGCAAAATGGCTGCGTAAAATGAATAGTTTGCACTTTATGGTGTGTCGTATAGTGAACAATGCTGCATCATATCCTGAAATTATGCTAAGAAAGACAAGCTTGTATGCACTCCACAATGAGCCACTATATGATATTATTGTAAATTCCTCTAGTTTTGTGCATGCAACATTACAGTGTACGTAATGTTACTGTCCTGTTCCGATATGTGCAGGCCATTATCCGCTGTTGCGGCAGAATGATAGTATATAATGTTTATTGTTTACAGCTTATTGTTTCGTACATCATGCTGTCCACCAACTTCCCCAAATGCATGCGTGTACAGTACAGTATAGTAACTTCCCAAAAGCGCCTTGAACTGCATTATACCAAACGTGATAGCATAACAATCGAACAGTTATTTTTACCGGTTATAAAAAGTATTATCTGCTATTATTAGGTTGAATGAAAGCACTGATTCAGGCCCTGAATTTATGAGATTAAGACATTGCTGGTGGCTCCCTTTCACCCAGTAGCACTTGAGGTTAATGGTAGGATTCAGTTTTAAAGAACTAGAGTTACGAGACCATCCTGCATTAGCTTAGAATGATACGTATATTCGACGCAATATTACCTTATTATAATTTTTGACAACCTCGAATTTCAAATGTAACTTATTAAAAATAATCCGCTTATAAGTTAGTACAAAAAAATCCCCACCAACCACGTAGCACTCGATTGAAACCCTTTGTACGTATAATTCTTTGCTCAGAACGTTGCAAGAGATATTATTGCTAATAGAGTTAAGCCTGTCTGTGACAGATTCAGGAAAATTAGGTCAATTACGTATTTTAGTCCAGGCGGACGATTTACTATCGTATAATTCTGTTGTACAGTGTACGAGGGGTGTCTAGAATGTTCTAAGCCAAATCATAAAGGAATGAAACTTGAAAGTTGTAATTTATATTGCTCATGAAATTGGAGTACTAATGCGATTGCTGTATAACACAGTAGTATACTTCCGATTTATCATAAAGTCGCAAAAATCGACAGTGGTGTAAAATTCAGAGACAATGGCCAGTTTTGATAATCGAGCTGTCATCATAATATTATTTTGTCTCTCAAGAGGATGAGTCCAAAGTGCCTCCCCAATGACATGTGATGTAGACTGTGGGATGCTCCACTATCATTTGCAACTGTGAAGAAATGCACCGCACTTGTCAAAGCAATATGACCACGCTCTGGCAGGCCAGCTTCACAGTCACTGAAAAAGCTGGCATCGTGCATACATTCCAGGATAAGATGCAGGGTGGGTGGCTGTGTTTGTCTTCTCGCCGGTCCGCGTCGCAACCAAAAGCCCTACCGTATGCCCTTACGTTTGTTTTATGGGACATTTCTCATTCCTACATTTTACCCTTTATTGGGCCATCGAGTGCCCTGGCGTAAGATTGACCTGGAGTTCTAACTCACCCTGTATATAGTTCCAACTGATGAAATGTCGGTAGTGGTTAATGCTTTTTGGCACTAAGCTGCTTATTTTAATCATTAATTCGTGACGACTGCCTTTTCAGGCTATAAAAGACATAATTGCTAACATTACATCGAATTAAATAAAATTAGACAATATTGTATCTTTTATGCATCCAGCATGCGTTGCTGCTGATCAAAACTGTGCGAGAGCAATGACATCGAAAAGAGTGTAACTCGTACATTGTAAGGCCCGTGCTTGTGTATCGATCTGGTTGAATCACGGACACTATGTTTATAGGGTGTTCACGAATTCTTCTGCCAATATTATACAGGGGTAGGGGGTGAGTATGGAAGAGGCATGGCATGGGTTAGCAAGGTCTGCGACGATCCGCTTTGGAGATGTAGACCTTTGACATCGACAATGTCTATCCTGACAAATATGGAAACCCCCGTGCATATCCCCGTTGCTGGTTGCCCGGGTCAGACGCTCGCATTCCCAGACCGTTGCTCAACCGCCTGACACCAGCAACTAGCGATGCAGGCATGTGCGGAGGGTATCCATACTTGTCAGGATAGAAATCGTCGACGTCGTCGTCGCGTCGCCGGCCTGTGGGGCCCATGCCATCCTTCTTCCATATGCATCCCCACCACCTGTATCATATTGGCAGAAAAATGTGAACACTCTGTAGAGTCGCATCAATCTCAAAATATTATTTCAAACATGCAATGGGAAGTATACACACAGGAAAACACTTTATAAACATACCTCCATCATACCCAATGGTTACGAGATGGGTCGTATGTTTCAAGTGTAGGAAAGAGAGTCTGGAAGATGACCCCCACTCCCACTCGGGAAGGCCAGCGATTGATGTGACCAAGGAAAACATCTCTGCTGTGGAGACCACGGTAATGGGAGACAGGCAGTTGACGGTGTGGTACATAGCAGAGGTCCTGGCCATTGGTTTGGCTGTGGTGGATACCATCCTTGATCAACACATTCGCCCCAACTAGGTCTCCTCTCATTGGGTACCGCTCAGCCTCACAGTTTTCCACTCAAGCTGAGCTGTCACAGACCAACTCGGGATTTTTTCCCGTAACAAGGATGACTTTTTCGCACTGTTAGTGCTACAAAATGAAACTTCCAGCCTTTTCCTATTCCTCAATATCAAAATCAACTTTATGGAAGGGTCCATGGATCTGCCTATGAAGTGATTTCTGCTGTGGAGGAGGTGTTAGGTGGTATTTCAAAAACCATTTTTTGGGGCCGGATAGAAATATGGGAGAAATTCAAGACAAAGCTTATTAACATGAAAGGAGACTATGCTGAAAAATAAAATATCATTGTTTGACTACCTCTTGTTTTTCAAGGAAAAGTCGCGAACCTTATGAAAGCCCCTCGTAGTCTGTTAGGCTCAAACCCCGATAACAGCCATTGGGCGAAAAAAAAACCCGTCCAGACTGCGGAACGATCCATTCCGCGAAATGGTCGTTTTAAAACGTCCAGACCGCGGAATGCTCCTTTTCAAACCATCCATTCCGCGGAATGGTCGTTTTCAAAACGGCTACACCCTCTTTTAAAAAAGACCAGAGGGCGACACGGTGGCGGAGTGGTTAGCGCCGCAGCCTTCCACCTCTGAGGTCCCGAGTTCGATCCCCGGGTCTGACGGAGGATACTTATCCGGATAGAGTTTCGATGGGTTCTCCCCGTGTTCGCGTGGGTTTTCTCGGGGTCCTCCCCTAAGATGATCGCCTAAGAGGCCCAAGGAGGCCTATCACGGGGTATACATTATTAAAACAGACCAGAACGCTTTCTGGACTCAACTAACTGTCAGGACGCGAATTTCGTGTCGTGATGGCTGGTTTAGAAAACGCCCATGACATGTTGTGGCAGTTTCTTGTTTTCCACTACTCCACAGACGCTGGAAATAAATCGTCTTATCGTTGTTTGGCAAATATATTGGTTAAGTTCTTAACATTTGATGATCCTGTTACATCGTTTTCCAGGAACTGTTACCCTCAATATTATTAGGCTGCTTGTTCTTACTGGCACTGTAAGAGTGACACTTTGAATTACATTTGAATTACTCGAACTACATTCACATTATTTTCTTATCAATACAGTACATTTTGCAACTGCAACTTACTAATCCCTGCTGATGACCTGAATCCGAGTACAGAAGAGATACAGAATTGGAAGGAACTTCAGATCTTTAAAAAATTGAAACAGCAGTTGTGAACTCATTGCAATCATATGTACAGCCTCTCTAAAATACTTTCTTTGGTGCCCAACTGGTAGAAGCCAGGTGCATTAACGTAACCTATAACAACTCCTGAAACATTCCTATAGGAGCTAGACATCCTCGATCAGCTTCAGATTTAAATTCAGATACAGTAGTAACTAGTAAGCAGGGATTCGTATAAGTTGCATTTGCAAAAGATACTGCATTCTGTGATAAGAATAATGTAAATGTCGTTCAAGTAATATTAAATGTAATTCCTAGTGCCACTCGAACGAAGTTGGCGGTAGCTCCATATGGAGATCCAATGTGGACGCATCCTGGCCCCGGGAGAAAGCCAGGGCGTGAACAACTCCCACGCAAAGAGCCAAAAAGTGCTGCAGTATACAGATGGGTGTTGGTCAACTGGCTGCTCTTGTGTAGCGTTCTCATAAACAGGGCTCTGAGACGAATGAATTTANGGGGGCAGAGAGCGGTCGCTCCGGGTGCAAAATTTCGGGAGTTATATAAAAAAATTAAACAGTAATCCTAGAAATATCGTAATGAAAATCGAGCGCCCTCCCACTCAGACAGTTCTTACTCCAGTAAATGCAAATGGGTCATCATAGTATTAACTCACTTCAAGGGGGTTTCACTAAAGTAGAAAAGTACCGGTATTACTAAAATTGCTTACCATACCCTATTTAAATTGGAACACCCTGTGTAGTGATATATACTCCCAACTTGGTTTTGACACCCGTTTCAGGTATGCCTATAACTATCATAAATGTTTCAACACCGTATAGAAACCTCGTCTCGTATAACGGTTGTGGTTGAGTTTCTGTGGAATCACTCAACTGAAATGGACTTGCACGTAAAAGGACCGAGCAGTAACAAGCGCTCCTATTATGTAAATGAATTTTTTCATTAAATACTGTAGTTGAAAACTACTTAGAAAAAGCTCTAAAATTATATGCAAAAGTAATGTGCACTTACTGATGCTTCAGAGTCACAAAATGGATATTAATTACAAATAGGCATGCATGGGAGACTTGAAGTAAATGTGCGAATATTTGTGCACTCCCATTTTAAAATTCTAGCCAATAGCTCCTATTCCCACTTCCGTATCGTACTGTACTACGACCCATCAGAAGAAAAACAGTGTAGTTATCGTGGTTTCATCTTGAATCCTGTCCTACATTCCAGACTAAAAACGAGCTTCATATAAGCTGTTTCATAAGTACCCAACTTGTGCTTTATTGGCATGATCTTAATTTTCAAATGTTACTTTAGGTGTTCTAAAAATGAAAGCTTCACCTGCTGCTTTTTAAGGCAGGGAAGACAAAGGTTCTGCCAAGCTCCGCATGCTGAGGGCAACACCGTTGCACAGTCCCACATGCAATATGTAGACTGGGTGTTTCATGATGATTCTAACAAAGAACATACTTCATAACTATAGTGGCCACCAAAGGATCACGCTTTATGTGCTGTACAGTATAGTCACAATTAAAAGTGAGATTTTTTCACTGATGTGTATGGTGGAAGTATTTCCACTGAAAAAATAAGTGCTGCTTATTTTGTTCTTACGCTGACTTTTCCACCTGCAACATAATAATTTTTATACACATAACCTCGTTTCCACACAATGATAATACTCTTTTTCACGTATTTATTTGTGGAGAAATGAAGTGGAATATGCCAGTGTAAAAAGCACACTTTTAAGTGGGGAAATAAAGAATTTTAAGTGGAAAAGAATACGTGGAAAGCAAAAATGAGCGGAATTTTTCCCCCCAATGATTTTCCTCCTACTTAACTGAAAATGACCTCAAAATGCATATAGTTTGAGTGGAGTTCAACATAATAATATTGCTTTGAAAGTGGGAATGTGCATGAAAATATACAGTTCACATACTGGCCAACTGGTGGGCGCCCCAGCCCCAGCCCTTGGATTGACGAAGTGAAAAAAATAACGATAAAGTTTGAGGCATAAAGTAAGCACATGAGAAAATATACTGTAAATTATGGCAGTGGTTTCCAACCTTTTACCAACTGCGACCCCCTAAACATGTTTCCATAAATGTGCGACCCCCTCCCCCTTATACAACTGCCCCCTTTCCAGAAAGCATACACTTTGCACGGCCACAACAATTGTTCAATTGACAGAAATGGCAAAAAAAAGTTGCACCAAAAGGCTCGCGACCCCCGCCCCGGTTGGTAACCACTGAACTATGGAGTCAGAGGCCAAAAAAGTGATGCATTCTTGTGTGATTTCCCATGAGAGCGTGGGTGTATAGACGTGATTGAGCAGTGATAATTAATCATAAAGCAAAATGGGTCCTTTTGGTTTTGAGTCAAGGAAAGAGGCGCCCCACAGTGCTAGATTTACAATGGACCATGGTGCAAATGTTGCAGATGAAACAGGGGCGTTTACCCTTTCTCTGGATTTCATGAGTGACAGGTTGTAAAAAAAAAGGAGAGGTTCTCTTCGTAGAAGCTGGGACAATAATTATTCTGGGCGGTCTCGTCCATGCATCAATTTTATTTTCAGGAAGTGTTCCTTCTTCTTTGTACAATACTCGAATTGTTCATTTTTAAGGAAAAGCAAACAAACAATCTTGCTTTTATTGAGGGTGACCTATTACTACTGTGCCTTTTTAGGTGAAATGAGACAGTTTAAATATTTGAAATACAGGGTGTTTCACTAGGTAGTCCCCCCAAAGAATCGACTATATTTTTCTTACCACTCTACTTGAAATGTGATGTTTGGTGTACATACCTTATAGTTCATGGGAATATAGAACTTCTGTAGGCATATTCGCAATAAATGCTGTACCTGACTCTCAACGACCTCCATACTCACTCGAACGCGACTTGACCCGACTCTCCTTATTATCGAATATCCTCCGCAGCATATCCTCATAAATGGTCCGGATTGCTGCACTTATGTTGCTTTCCAAGTCTTCTAACCTCGAGTCTCACTGATGCAATCACAATATATTCTTCAAATATCCCCATTCGCGGTTCTTCTGACAGACTGTGGAAACAGGATACCCAGTTTCTTGTGACAACATCGTGGTGTCTTTTTCGGTCATTCCAGGAGCCTGTGCGTCACTTTTCCGATTTTTTCTTTATCTAAAGGAAATCATCTACCACTGTATTGGTCCAAAACACTTGGTGCAGCAACCCTGACTATTAATGTCGATGTACTGCGGAGGGCCTTCAATAATAAGGACCGTCGAGTCGCGTTCGAGTGCGTGTGGAGGTCGTTTAAAGTCAAAGTACAGCATTTATTGCGAATGATAGGCCTACTACATTCCCATGAACTAAGGTAAGTTTTTAATCAAGCATCAGGTGTCTAGCTAGAGTAGGAAGAAAAATAAAGGTGATTATTTGGGCGGACGACCTATAGTGAAACAAGCTGTATATCGTTATTAATGCTGCAAACTCGTTAAATATATTGCATTTACCCTCATCCTTACTCTGCTTTCTATGTAAAAATATCATTTTTCTCCCTTCCGAGAAATCATTCCTTTTCACTAGCATTAAATTCATTTTAAAATATTACATCAGTATTTTCTTATAATCCAATGTGTGTTGCCTTGCCACGGGCGCTGGCAACCCACGCTACGCCACTGTGTATCCCGCCTTTCATTTCCTTACTCGTCCGATTGACTTAATCTGATTCCACACCCCACTCCCTCCCTATCCCCTCCCCTCATTACCATTCCCAAGTGAAATAAAAAAACCAATGGGACGCGCCTGCCTGATGTATTATGTAACACTTCCCACGTGAAAGCATTCCAGTGCGGATACTTCATGATGTCTACTAACGACACTGTGCCAACAATCCTAATAAAGGTATTACAAAATAATTATTATCAATTGTGAATAATATTTAATTATGTAGATATAACACCTTAACGGAAATATGTTAAAATAAAATATGAGAATTAGCTATTACACTATATGAACAGACGGTCCTTATGAAGCTCCTTTTCTGTCGCATGACATTAAGGTAGTCAATAGAGAATGACACATTCAGAGGACTTTCATTTGATGGGTTGAAAATATTATTTATTAAAGTTTCAGATACACAGTCAGAAACAATAAGAAAAATGTCCGTAAAAGAGCCGTAGTCACCTTGACAACTTCCAGGAAGGGTAATATTTGATAAATGGTGGGTTTAGGTGTAGGCAAGAGACATATTCCAAGAACTCAAGGCGAACAAATTCGTCTGTCATATTTGAGTTATTTCTCTTAGGAGACTTCATAAATTGTGTCAGACTGTTTCTGGAAATTTTTACTCTTCTCCGGCCTTCTCATGATTACGTACCGTCACGCTCTACCCCTTCGGCATGACTTAAGTACGGTAGTAGCTTGAATTTTTGATGCATTTTCGCACTGATTAGTGGCAATGTGACATTATGAGATGTAAAAGCAATAACTAATTTAAAGATCAAGCTACCAGTAGTTTTCATTTTTGCCTCGCGTAGCTAATAATAAAACTGGGTGGCACGTGCGCAGTTGTTGGTAGATCCCCACAAGTGAGTGGTGATCTTCACATTCTGAGGCCAGGATAGGCCATATAATTATATTGAGTATTTATCCTTGTTATTGTTATTTTATGTTTAACATTCACAACAATCAATCACAATTAGTTGCTCATTCGTAGTCTTAGTAGTGGTGCCAATTCGCAGTTGCTTATAATTATGTTGTAGTGGCTGCGAATTAGTGGCTGTGCTACTTTACATGATTATTAATGGACACGAGTAGTGTCCATCATAATTAACTATAATCAATATTCAACCATTCACCATCCCGATAACAGTCTTGTAATTGTCTTGATTGTGACTTCGGAATAATCAGTGTCTAATTATTTGTAATTGGCAGTGACAAAACTGGCAACTTTTACAGTGCCACTCAACTAAAACTCATCTAAAATGAGGGCAGTGGCCATGACTCAAGGGACGTCAATTTCTGAGAAATTTTCTACACAGCGATAGGTTACTCCGCGAGACCAAAATTTACATTACAATGGGAGCCAATTCAGAAAGATAACCATATAGGCCTAGTAATATATTGCCTGAAGTTTATTGTAGGCGAGAAACTTTTAAATGGCCTCATTCGGAACAATGGCTTCGCTTGTTTCAGGTCACTTACGTCTTGCGCTAGTTAACTCAAGACAGTTTGATAAATACACCCGTCTTGGGCAGGTGTCATGTAAAAAAAATTAATTCGTCTACATCGTATTGTTAATGTTCTCAAAGGTTATTATGTGAAAACCACGTGTTAATGTAAGTTTAATCAAACAAGTAATAAATAATCATTATGTGACTCATCAGGCGTCGCATATCACAGGGCAATTTATTCTTGTGTGAGAGAAAGTGCGCACCCTGTATTCACATTGATATCATAATTTTAGTTAAAATTACTTAAAGCCTCTTTGCGGACGTATTTGATAATATGTACACATTATTATTCCTTGCGTCATGGAGGGACTGGCATATGGGTGAATGAACGTCATGAAAATAATTATGTCAGGTCATGTAATGTCAGCGTCCTGGTGACCTTACATTTTATTTAAAATCTAGGTGTTACCATTGCAATTTTAATTTAAACTGCGGCATCATTAGGTATACAGCGGACATACTCCTAGGAGGAAGTGTTGAAGACTGTCTCTGCACAATAAGGAGCAGGTAAACCGCATTCTTTGATCAATGCTAATTATCTTAGTAACTAGGTTATGGAAAGCAAATGACACCTTTGCATAAAGTCATCCTCTGGATCTCAAGAGTTCAACCTAGAAGTTTGTTTGAATCATAATCGACTATCCTGTGTAATGAAGAGGTGAATATAAAAGCAATATTATTATGTTGAACTCCACTCAAACTATGCATTTTGAGGTCATTTTCAGTTAAGTAGGAGAAAAATCATTGGGAGAAAAATTCCGCTCATTTTTGCATTCCACATATTCTTTTCCACTTAAAATTCTTTATTTCCCCACTTAAAAGTGTGTTTTTTACACTGGCATATTCCACTTACAGTTAGTTTCTTCACAAATAAATACTGTACGTGAAAAAGAGTATTATCATTGTGTGGAAACGAGGTTAGGTGTATTATGTTGTAGGTGGAAAAGTCAGCGTAAGAACAAAATAAGCGGCACTTTTTTCAGTGGAAATACTTCCACCATAAACATCAGTGAAAAAATCTCACTTTTAATTGTGACTATACTGTACAGCACATAAAACGTGATCCTTTGGTGGCCACTATAGTTACACCATGAAGTTCTTTGTTAGAATCATCATGAAACACCCAGTCTACATATTGCATGTGGGACTGTACAAAAGGTGTTGCCCTCAGCATGAGGAGCTTGGCAGAACCTTTGTCTTCCCTGCATTAAAAAGCAGCAGGTGAAGCTTTCATTTTTGGAACACCTAAAGTAACATTTGAAAATTAAGATCATGCCAATAAAGCACAAGTTGGGTACTTATGAAACAGCTTATATGAAGCTCGTTTTTAGTCTGGAATGTAGGACAGGATTCAAGATGAAACCACGATAACTACACTGTTTTTCTTCTGATGGATTGTAGTACAGTGGGACGGAAGTGGGAATAGGATATTGGCTAGAATTTTAAAATGGGAGCGCATAAAATATTCGCACATTTACTTCAAGTCTCTCATGCATGCCTATTTGTAATTAATATCCATTTTGTGACTCTGAAGCATTAGTAAGTGCACATGACTTTTGCATATAATTTTAGACCTTTTCCCGAGGCTTTTCCTAAGTATTTTTCAACTACAGTATTTCAATGAAAATATTTTTTTTTGTATAATAGGAGCACTTGTTACCGCTCGGTCCTTTTACGTGCAAGTCAGTTTCAGTTGAGTGATTCCACAGAAACTCAGCCACAGCCGTTACGAGACGAGGTTTCTATACGGTGCTGAAACATTTATGATAGTTATATAGGTTTAAATACCTGTAACGATTGTCAAAACCAAGTTGGGAGTACCACTACACAGGGTGTTCCAATTTAAATAGGGTACGGTTAGCAATTTTAGCAATAATCTGCTTATTTTAAGCTGTTAGCTTTAAATAGTTACTCAATCTGACTATACTAAAATTTTGAATATCTGTCCATGCTCTGAATTGCAATGCATTTTCAATTAGAAATAGCCCACTGAAATAATTTGGCAATACTTCTTTGCCCTTGAGACAGGAAATACCTCAAAAAGACCACTGATATTGACTTCCAGATTTTCCATCCTCAACATATCCCACCCAAAAAATTAGCGTCACTGGACTCTTGAGTTTCAAATATAATTAACTGTAATTAACTGCGCAGTTAGGGGGGAAACGCCCTATGTCCCACAGGGGGCCTTTCCTTTCAGGCGTCGGTGAGGGGGAGATCGTAAGAGGCGAGGGGGAAATGAGTTGGTGCATTTTCTCCTCTACCCGGGCACCTAGACATTTCCCAGTCAAATGACACAACCCGTCTCACAGTCATAGCAAAATCATGCAGCTGCTGGTGTAGAATCCAAGAATGTATGTTTCACGATAAAAAATACTTGTACAAAGAAGCGCTTATAGTAATGCACAATTGTTTGTTTATTAGTGACAGTATATAGGTGAATATTCACGAATAATCATGAGAAGGAAACTTGTCAATGCATTTGATTCATTATTATTGTGCTGAATTTTTCGTGCAGCCAACGAGAAAATGATAAACTAAAAAAGCTGCAGTTGCCTGAACGAGTGTGAGAATTCCTAGTCTCACTATTTCCGCATTCTTGGTTTTCGCTGAAATGAGCAGGCTATTTCACAAATAATTGCATGGAAGACTTGTTTAGCGTGAAACGCGCTTTGCACCTAGGATGTTACTAATAAAAGACAAACGAAACGTAAACATCGGTTGAGCAAAACCAAATTAGGGCGGCACCAGTCCTGTAATCAACAAATGCGAGTCGAGATTAGATTTAAGCTCATTTCATTACCTACTGTGTGCATTGTACATCGTCCACACCAAGTGATGTGCCACGCGTATTGTAATTTTCATTGCCACTAATCTACTTTCTGACGTACTGCTTCAATTTGTCTCCACAAAGTTTTTGCAGTGGAATAACACTCCTTTATAGGTACATTGTAATATACGCCAGCTGCGTATCCAAATGCGACCACTGAATAATACGTACTGTACTATCACGGTCAAAAAGATTGTCGGACTGTTATGGAATCGTCCGCGACTTTTTCTCCCGCCAATCAGTGTGCCAGGTGCAGGTGATTTGGGCG
>JYFJ02007554.1:0-15237 GCA_000934665.2 Catajapyx aquilonaris
TTTAGTAACAACCCCATTTTTGCAGGAAAATCACATTTTTAATGGATGGTATGGGGTGGCTTAATGCCTTGTGACCTATAAAAAGGCATGTCTACTCCAATCATTATTGTCTTGGCAAAGGACATTATCCACATGTTTGGTCACATTGCTGACCTTGGACCCATGAATCAGTAATGTCAGTGCATTGCAAAGGAGGAGAATTCTGACATGGTTGTAAAATGACACCAAGCATTTGTCTCACTATATTACCTGACTTCGGCAGGGGAAAACCATTCAAACTCGATTATCTCCAAACTACAGTGATGCGGGTTAATGCCTTTTGCCAAAAAACGGCCGAGCTGTCCACCCCGACGGACGATCCCGAGCTGTAACCAACCAACAACCTGAGGATGTCACCCTTCGCAACAGTACAGGTCAGAGTCGGAGTGTCCAATTACCCATAATGTACATGCATAATCAGGGCGAGTTGTATCAGAAATAAAACATGAAAAGAGCACACCAGATTTTATGTTCCAAGTGTAACCGGTGAGACGAATACGAATTTGTGGGTGAAGGGTCATATGGCATGACCCAATGTGACAATACTAAGGGAGTTAACAAGACGTATCGGCATATCTGCCTGCTCCTGTTATTTCCTTGCAGATCTGCACTTTGATAGCTTTGCTAATAGCAAGTATAGCCAAACGCACCCATCCACACGGTGTCAGTTGATTAGTCAAGTTACTCGTCCGCTCCAATCTCCGATATGCTGTCACAAAGAATTTGAAGGTACACAAGTTACATCTTCAAGTTTCGTAAGATCACTATCCCCTTTGGAAATACAATATCTCGTGCTAGTACCGTTTTTTACTGGGTTAAACGTAGTATGTTCATTGCACATGAACTTCAGGTACGCCACTGTACCGAAGGTTCCATCTGGTAAGATGTCTGACGGCAGAGCCACCCTACACATTTAAGAAAAGTATAATGATGATAATCGAGTATGATGCACAGCCATCGTTGACCCAGTCCCAGATTGTGAATGACTGAGGCTTAAATATGTGGAGTGATCCGTAGGCCTACTCAGTTGATCCAAATGAATATTATTTTGATTTAAATGGGGACATATATAAGAATTGCTGCCGCATAAGGAATTACTGAAGAACTGCAGGCTGATTAGCCCTTGATATTTAGAAAGGAAGGATGGGAAAGGTTTCTGACACCATGATTGTTTTCCTGGCGATTCTCCACCTGGTATGTAGTTACCGTCGCTTCGGTTACTTCCGGGTCTAAACAACCAATTAATTACCTATAGGGGATGATGGCGTCCGTCGCGTGTTTGTGTCATGCCAAGTATGGCATAACAACTCATATAATATTATAGTCATCATTTTCTTAATAATCAATTTGCTGCAATTATGCGCTTTAATATCAAGTACCTTACATGACTGGTAATGTCACTGCAATGCCAAAGTATAGAGAGTCTCATGCACAGGAATCTATAAGGCAGTAGACTTCCTGGGGCCAAAAAGCCATTCAAAAGGGTCATTAGAGTCTCGGAGAGCGGAGAGCAGTACAAGAAGCACACCTTATCAATACAATAAGTTCATCTGTGCTATGGAGGGGCCAGGTCAATATTACTGGAAAAACCCCGAAAATGACGCTCACGTGGTGTAAACCCCACCCCAAACCGGGCACTATAAAAGCAGCGCCGGAATTATTTTAAAGGGGACTTCACATCTTGACACCCAGGCAGACAGAAGTTGAGCACCACATCAGGTGAGAATTTTCAATCGCAAAGTATGTGAGCTGTGAAATGGCTATAATCTTTATTTTGACCGTCTGCTGTGTGGTCCAACGACTACTAAATCGTACACCGATACTGAAGATTGGAACCGGACCGTACTGGGAAGTACCAGAACTAAAGTACATCAGCGATCAACACCCAGTGGCCCCGGTAAACAACCCGATTATGGTGTGGGACGAATTGAAGAAGCATCACAACACAGACGGACTGGGCTGGACACAAGCGGACCGTCACCTGAGAAAACATGCGATCTGCCGATTCTCATCGTACAGTGAGTTTCAACAATTTTACGAATATTGTGTGCTCACCAGTTGTCCGGGAAGAATCTGTGCCAATGACATACATATAATAATAATAATATATATAATAATTTGTGGGTAATGCTTTCACCCCTACCGGGGTATATAGCATGGACCTTTATTGTATTTTGAGATGTTAAGTACATGGTGCCTATTTAATGAAAGCCCGGGCCCACGGGCAGGATGACAGGAGGGGATGTGCAAGTGCAGTGCGGTAACGGTGCTTGGTCGTTTTTGTGAACTCCCCCGGGTGGTTTAGTCTGTGGATATACCACCCGAGACGAAGCCAGAGACGACCCCAGAACTCTGCACGAGATGAAGGGGGTGTCCCCGGGCGGGGATCGAACCCGGGACCTTAACATCCGTGGGCGCGCACGTTACCGCGGCGCCACTCCGTCTCCCTTACGTGCCAATGACATACAAATACAGCCCAACTGCTAAAGTGGAAAACATAAGTGCCTGTTTGAGTGCCAGTGCAATCCAGTTATGTACCAAGTGCGCCTGGTGACAATACAGTGATGTTTCAGTGCTAGTGACCATTAGTAGTATACTCACTACTGCAATAGTTATCTCTTGCTATATATGTATATAATCTCTCTCATTTATGTGTAAACACGTTAACACAATGTCGGTATAATAATTCAATGTTCCAAGGACTTAAGTGATTGTTCAAGTGACAACTGTTTAATGTGAAGAGAATTATGTCTTACAAGTGTTCAGAACTTCATAACCCATAAATTGCTAATTGTTTATAATATAAGAAAAGAAATTGTGCTACAATGTGTCGCCCTTCAGGCGCGCGCTACACATAAACGGAAACATTAGCGGGGATTGATTGCTGACAACCACTTAGCGAGCAGCCATTAGGCTCCATCAAAGTCACGACGCGGCCCTGTGGTGTAAAAGTAGAGTAAACAAAACGCGAGAGGCCGACGTCAGCATAGGCGCGCAACCATATTTGGTCCACCAGGAAGTATGATTTCCGTAAAACGATAGCTCCCATTAGCAACTCTGACATATTGCGGCCAACCGGCCGAATATAAGCGGCACGAGCGGGGGTCGAAGGCAGACCCCGAGGGAGAAGCACCCCGAGCAGAAGCCCCTTCTGGCCACCACTCGTCAGCCCGAGCAGTCCCAGAGGGAGGAACCCTCCCTCGCTGACCCCCTAGACGACCGCCGGCACGAGCCATCAAGACCGCCATGAGGGCACCCACCCCTTCAGTCACACAGGTCAGAGTTGCTAATGAGGTAGCGTAATTTGTGACCCTCTAACCCATTGCCGTGTACTGGAAATAAACCCTGAAAATGACCCTACCCGTTTTTGACTTCCGTGGATAACCCGAGAGACGCCTAAAGAACCTAACTTGGGGCCAAGGTCCAGGTGACCCCTGACCCCGGGTTGACAAATGATATGTATCCCTCAAAGAGCGTATAATTGAAAGTATTACGTGTATCAAGTGTAATAAGTGTGACATATAAGTGTGATGAGTACCATAATGCTAACACTTGCAGGAAAGCGATTGAAAATTCTTTGCCGTTGCCGGTGGATAATTGTCATGCCAAGTATGGCATAACAACTCATAAAATTATCATAATCAAGTTCGTAATAATTAATTTGCTGTAATTATGCCCCTTAAACTCATTTAAATTACATGATTGGTAATGTTACTGTAATGCCAGAGTAGAGAGTATAAGGCATAGGAATCCATAAAGCAGTAGACCTCCTGGCGCCGGAAAGCCATTCAAAAGAGCCATTAGAGTTCGAGAGCGGAGGACAGTACAAGCATCACACCTTATCAATACAACAAGTGCATTTCGGGATGCCAGAATTAGGTCGACATTACTGGAAAAACCCCGAAAATGACACTCACGTGGTGTAAACCCCACCCCAAACCGGGCACTATAAAAGCAGCGCCGGAACAAAGTATGTGATTTTGGAAGGGATCCCTCCATAAGGAGGAAGTTGTACATTGTACCAGTATGTTATTCAGAGTACATTAAAACGAGTTATGAATTTAACACCAACCTTGTGTGCTTTCACATACATCCATGCCACATACTCCTACCCAACTTATATTCGAACCAGTACCTGCGTAGGTTCGACATGCCCGAATAGCAAAGGGACATGAGGTGCGAAAGTCCTCGGTGCTCCAACCAGAAAAACGGTTACAGCTGTCCCTCACACTCTAGGAAAAGCCTTAAGCTGAGCCCGAAGGGCACTCCCAGGAAGTCTACTCAAGAGACAGACTGTGATCACAAAACTTGCCAAGGAATGTGGGCTGAAAGTGATGAATCCCAGGGATCTGGCAAGAACACATTCCGATAATCAAATTCTAGATCCCGCAACCAAAGATGCTGCGGTTAATTTTTTCCGAACAGCAGAAATAACCTGGCAGTCACCATGCATGAAAGACAAAAAAAATAGTCAGGCACGAGGATGACAGAGGCAGAGTACAGAAGAGTTACCTCGTGAAGCGTTACATGATGATGTCTTTTCGAGAGGCATATAGTGTTTTCCAGATGCAAAACCCTGATGCCCAGATTTGTTTTGCCAAGTTTCATTCATTGATTTGGCATCTTCCTCACGAAGTGTGACTATGCAAAACGCATGTCACAGCCTCCGTGGAGAAAAGGGCCTTGGTCTGCAGCCCTGTTTCAGATCTTGCTGCACTTGAGAATACACCCTCACCACCATCAGTTTATAGAGTTCCTTTGACAAATCTGAAATTACCATCATGGAGGGTGTCCCATCAGAATGCTGGAATAAGCCGTGGTTCACAGCTGGTCGCATGGGAAGGCGCTGCCCCCATTGTTTTCCAAAGGGTTGGCAGGATAGTTGGTAATGGCCAACATATTAGGCAGCTATGTGGGGCTGTTAGCTGACAGGTGGAAAAAGAGAACTACTGTCAGATAAAGGAGAAGAATTCTCAAAAAGGTCACCGTAGCTCTGCATTGAAGAGGACTCACATAAAGAGTTCTCTTCATAAAGGAAGTTCAACATTAATATACGTCAATGGAAGGAGGATGAAATGTCACATGTACTCCATAGAATGGCAGAAGTATCACCTTTTTCATGACAATATCTTCCTCAGTGATAAGCTAGTATCAAGCAGATCGGAAGGGCAATGTGGACATTGCTTTTAGTTCACTGATCGTACATAAATATTGGTTACATCCTCCTCTCTCCTGCGGCTTACATGCATGTCACACACCATGAAACCCATATTCATATCACAGGACTTGTCAGTGAAGTCAAAGCAGTTCTGCCACGTAGCTTTATATTGCAAACCTGGCAACTGAATGGCCTTTCTCCTGCGTTCTCATGTGAGTATGCAAATTAATCACGTCGGGTGAAAACATCCCTGTCTTCAGCAGATGTACTGTGACATGGCCACAGATGGAGGCGGATGGTCAGTCATCCAAAGTAGGGAGAAATCACAACACTCAGACAAAGAAGTCATGCTGGTGGAGTCATACCTAGGAGAAGACCCCCACAGGACAAGTGCCAAGGTGGGACGAAAAGAACTGCAATTATGTCAATGTGAACACCCCAACAGCCATCAAGGCGTACAATACTTTTCCGGGAGGGTTCAACAAGCTTGACCACATAACAGCCCTCTGCAAATAACAGATTCCACACCCATTGATGGTACTGTGCATCTACAATTTTTGGCATGCCTTCATAGTGGCACTGGTCAACAGGTGGTTGCTGTACTGTCAACAATGCAGGCAATCTGCCACCCCCAAGTGAGGAAGTGTCAAACAGAATTGTCTGAAGCCAAATCTGAGCGGGACACAAGGGAAGGACTTCTGTGAGAAAAAGCTGTGCATGTCCCCAACTTACGTGGACTTTGGGACACAAAAGGTTGACATTTGCGTTGTGAACAGGATGACCCAAGTCAAGGGTAAAAGTGCCACCCGAAATAAAGCCGTCAAGTCTCCCAGTTCCTGCAACTGTGGTGGGGTATGTCAATGGCTTCAGATTTGGAGATGGATGACAAACCTTGGTGCTGCCTCCACTGCAACTGGTACTTTCAATCGCCACCTGAACAAGGCGCAAGGTGGTGGCTTCAGCACAGACACCTCATGAGAGTATGGAGACATGCAGAACATGGAGGACATCCTGACGCCAGTGAAGGACACTACACCGGAAGAGAGCTGGAAATCAGGATAATATTTTACCTCCGCTCCGGTTAGAATCCTCATCGACATCCTGAATTAATACCAGTCCTGAAGTGAATAACATGTGGAAATCATATACCCAACGACAAACCCATTTCATTGGATTTGCAAGCACACAAAGAGAATGGGCACTGTATATGTGCATTTTGTAATGAAACTTGTTAAAAAATCCTTTTTTTCCTGGCATCTTATCTTAGGTGGTCAATTGTGGCACAAAGGGTTTACACAAAAAAATTGCATATATCCAAATTTTGAGATCCTTTCATATCAATGACAGTCAGGTGATGCTGCTGTCGGCAATTCTGTACCTTGCTCAAGGTAAGTTCTTCAAAATTGACCCTCCATGCTCATCCGAGTAGTCAAGTAGAAAATTTCAACACCTAGGTCATCCCCCCACATCCCAGAGCTCATGTCATGTGCTTGCCAACTTTGATCACATCTTGTTATGTAACGATACATGAACAGACTTGAGCCTTCCAGGCAGCGGCATGGTGTGTTGCATCTAGTCTTGAACAAGGAGAAGGCGTGGATTAGGCCCCTGGGTCTTCTTCCCAACTGCCACCCTCACGTTGTCCCCGCCAGTATCCCGCAAGGGATCTCTTGATGGTTGGGGGATTGAAGCCCTTCCCTTCCCCACTGTCCCAAAGGCCTCTATCAGCATGTTGCCTCTCCAAGTCCTTCCTCTGTGTCTCCCAGTGTGGTTGTCTCTCCCTCTCCCTCTCTCCTTTTTTTGGCTCAAGTCAACTCTGACATTACTGATTTGAAGTTTTTTTCCCCTGACATGTTGGGTACACAACAACTCAGTGACAAGTACCACCAGTTCAGCATGGCTACCTTGCCTAAAGCAACCTGCTACGGGCAGATGTCTGGAACCTTTGGCAAGAAATAAGACAAAATCCATTGGATCTACAAAACGTTAGTTGCTCTCAGGATCTACCTCCTTCGTTGTCAAGCATTTGTTGCGAACAAAATGCGAGGCTAACAAACCAGTAGACTGGACTAGCATCATAACATGGTAGATGCATATGACCTGCGTACATAGTTGTACATTTTACAATGTGGAATTTGTGTACCCTGTACATGGTATGGGGTCCCAGAGCAGTAAAGTTTCATATGACTAGGTTGGAACCCTTGTGATGTAAACAAAAAAGCAAACTTCAATAATTTGTCTAGATCTAGAATAAGTGAGACAACATGGAACTTATGACTTGAACCACTCAAACAAACATTACTGCACGATATGTTTGGTGGCTTTGTGAACTGTACCAACAGTCGTCAAACCATGTAGTACAAATTTCCTGGTAATTGGAGGGGGCTCTTGTATCATTAAAAAATTAATCATATCCTAGTGTGATCAGTAAGGTGTGGTGTGATGCTGAGGAGAAACTGGGGGAGAGGAACAAGATGAGAATAGTCGAGTAGTTCCAGCTGCATGCTGATTGAAGTTGTTGAATGCGGGCAGCACATTGGCAGGCGTCTGCTTGTAGAAGGGAACAGCAATGGAGCAAGGCAGGTTCACTGTAGCAATAGATTACTGCACTCTAGAAGACGGCTTGACCAAAGGACGAAAATCGTTGCCTCTCTAGGTTGACATTTGGCCACGTCAGTTCTGGAAACACCCTCCAGCCTAGTTTCTTGACCTGATGGGAGTAAGCTCAGTGTGTGTTCACCCAAACCCAGGTGTCAGTTGTTCTGCTTGCTGGCAGCATTGACTGGGGTTTTGGCAGCGCATACTTGCACAACCTGTCAATGAGAAAATCGACAAAATTAATATTCAGTCTGTAGACATGCCATTGTTAAATAAACACTTTTTAAATATAAATATCCTAAACACGAGGCAAGTGGCAGTTTCAACCAGAATTGACCAGTTCTGCCTGAAATGTGAGCAAAATAATATTACATAGGGTGTCTGGCTTTGCTTGGACAACAATACAGGGTAACACTAAAGAAAGTTGGATCAATGCTAATGTCACTCCAGTAAAAGAAAATTAACCTACGACTATGAAATTTTGATATGATTGGAACTGTGGACATAAACAAAGTATCATCTCCCATAAATGATGCATTTCAAGACATAACATTCACTAAATTATTTTCATTCGCAATAATTGCAACACTGTCCGTGTTGAAAATAATGGGCTGTAATTTTCAACAACTTTCCTGCTCATATTTCCCATAATAATATTTCAAAAATTTCAAATGGAAAGAAAATAAAAAAACACTAGTCATTTTCTAAACCCCCACCATTTTTCATAATTCTTCTTCCTTATGGGCGGCACGGTGGCGGAGTGGTTAGTGCCACAACCTTCCAGCTGTAAGGTCCCCAGTTCGATCCCCGGATCGCGCAGATAATATGTGAATAGAAATTCGATGGGTTCTCTCCATGTTAGCGTGGGTTTTCTGGGGGTTCTCCCGTGTCCTCCCGCAATCAAAATCCATCACAGAGCAGGCAATAATTAAAGACGGTCAATTAAAAGATGATCCCCTAAAAAGTCCAAGGAGGCTTATCACGGGGTATCCACTATTACATACATACATACATACATTACATCACGGCTTAATCCCAGACATGAGGTAGCCACTATTATTATTATTATTATTATTATGTCTAATCAATGTGATTTGTTACAGAAATCATAAGGCCTGGCAGTTAGTGATGTAAAAAAAAAAAAAAGAAGAAGAAGAAGAAGAAGAAGAAGAAGAAAAAAAAAAACTGCTCCAGTTTTGTAGTACTGCTTTCCAGCCCACATGGACATCTCCGTCAGACCCCAGAGTTCTCTGACTAGATCAAGTGACATCAGTCCTGTTGTCAAACTTTAACTGGTTATGTACAGAATTAATTCTTTCGCAGTATTACTAATTTTAACCACAAACCGGAATTTACTTTAGAGCCAGTACAGGTAATGTTTACTGCAAAATGAAATTGGCATGTTCTGCTGTAATGAGCCAGCAGTATGTTACCAACATAATTATAGGCTAGTCATTTCGGATTGGGACAATAAACAAATTGAAGCGATAAAATGTAATTTTTCCAATAGATTAGCTACTACTTAGAGCACATTTCAGACAATGAACACCATTACATTAACCCCTTCGCTACCAGATAGGCCCGAACCACATAGATTTTGGTTTACTCGTACTCTGAAGATACGCACAAGATATTTTACAACTAATAACAGCTATACTTCCCAATCAGGTAAAACACTATGAATGTGCCTGGCACAATTTCACCCCTCAAGAAGTCCCTAAATCAATTTCCAAAAAAGGGCATACAACTCGAAATTCAAGTACTGCCTACAAACTGTTGGGCGGATTTAATTACGAAATACGCTAAAATATACGAACAACAACCTTGAGAACCATGCCAGACGAATTTGCTGAAATTGTCATATTTTGCGAGAAATAAATTAATTCTTATTTGCGACTTTTTGACACTTCGCGAGAAGTAAATAAATTGGGGAGTTTTCCAAAGTGCTCGAAAGCCGCAAAAAAGTATTAATTTATTTCTTGCCAAGTGTGACGATTTCAGCAAATTCGTCTGGCACAGTTCTCGAGGTTGTCATTCAGCATATTATGCTGAATGACAACCTCGAGAACTGTGCCATATTATTTTCACGCATTTCATAAATAAATCAGCCTCACAGTTGGCTGGCAGTCCTCTTAATTTCAAGTTTTTATAGCCTTGTTTTTGAGAAATTAACCCTTTGTCTGCTGCGGATATTTTCGTTGCATTATAATGCAACCTAACAACAAAAAAAAATTAAAAATTAACTGGTATAACCCCGACGGAAATTTCTTTCACCATAGAAACTAGAAGAGTTACCTACGGCAATGTTCATGAGTATTTATGCCACTCGTGTGATATTTTTAATGACACGCCGTCATAGGCCAAATGTCTCATTCATTGCAAACAAACCGGAACAAAAACTCCACTTAACAAAATGTGCCATCGCTCCTAATTGGCTGGGCGGACTGCTCCGAGCTCTTGGCGGTACCCGCTTGACACCTGAGCCACCTTTTTTGCACCTGGTGACTCACATTACCTCTGTTTAAACAAAACCTTTAAAAAAAATTTTACCGGCACTTACAGTTTTCATGATTTATTGCAGGGAGTGGAGTGGGAAATCATATAGAATTATCTTGGGACTTTTTCAATGGGTGGAAGACGCCAAAAAAAATCTTAGATGTCACACTAGGATGACTTCACCTTCTCGTGCATAGCATATGAGGCGATACATGGCTCTATCAAGATCAACTCAGGTTTGTAGGTCTTGGATGCTTCAGCCCCATCTTGGTGCATGAATCGAGAGCGAAACCAATGGTGCCAGATCCAGTGATTTTCATCTAGGGCACTATGTTTATACCCCCACCCAATGCGTGCAAAAAGGGAGAGGGAGACAAAAGGTTAATTTAAGGACTTCTAGACGAGTAAAATTGTTACAGACTCATTCATAGTGTTTTCCCTGAACGTGTTAAGTATAGCTGTTATTATCTGTAAAATATATTGTGCGTATCTTCAGAGTACGCGTAAGCCAAAATCTATGTGGTTCAGGGCTATCTGGTAGTGAAGGGGGTAATTAAGATTTTCACCTCAAATTTGAATTAGGATTTCGAAAAATCAACTGATACGTTTGTGAATGACACATGCAAACAAAATATTCCAGCTCTACCCTCTACTTGTAATTCGTACACATCCTTGCACAGCGATTATGGAACAAGCAAATATAGTCAAGAGAAGGAAAACCGCCCAGCATTAAAACATCCAAGATCAGTCAACTGTTGCAAACGCTACACAAATAACTATCCCGAAGCTGTTATTTTATCATTATTTTACGCATTTTCAAATGCAGGCTTTATGATAGTATTACAACGTTATTTGCAGTTAATAATAATAGAGTGGAGCTTTTTTTGGACATCCCAACAGCAAAATTCTCAGAACGACAGAAAACTATGGCGTTGGTTGGTCATAACCTCGAGTAATAGAAAAAAAACTCCTAAATGGTTTTTATAACTGGATGTCCTCTATCCGCCCGAGACCCGAGATAATTTTTGTGACACAATGTCAGTTTCTGTTGCATTTTCTTAATATATTGTCAAAAAGAAACAAGATAAAAATTAAAGTTCTAAATTATTGACCAACGTAATGACAAAAATAAGCAATGTACTCCTATGTGGACAATAAGACTTGATTGCTGCTATAAAAGCAAAACCGATACATGCTGACAAGTTAAATGCTACTTAATGGTTCACTCACGCAGTGCTCTATCCTCCAAACAAAGTGGTAGCAAATCGTCTCAGAAGACTAGATAAATATTTTAAAAAATTTTCAAGGCCAAAACTTCAGGTATGGGGATTGCTCCTTCCCTTTTTACTTCCTCACCTCACTATTCTAGATTTTAAAAATGAACTGCAGTGCAAAGTACACTTCCACGGGTGTATAGGTACAGGCAGATACAGAACTGTTACACCTAATTCACATTATCTCTCTCTCCTCTCCCTCCCCCAAGGGTACGCTTCTCTGGCCCCAAAGTGGCTAGGGAGTTGCTCAACCGAGCGACTGAGTAGCTGGCCCAAACGGCTTTGCTTCTGCAAGCGCTCAAGGCCACACGTGCCACTAGGTACCGGACCAGCTGTCAGTTAGAAGAATCTTTTATGAAAAAGTGAAGCTCAAGTTTTGCACATGTAGGCCCACTATACATGGTGGTCCAAGTTCGTGGGTCATTTTTAGTTGTAGGAAATTTTGCTCATAGACAATTGTTTGTAGCTTGTTGCACCCCTAACCAGGTGCCCTATTCTGCAGCAACTGCTATATTCAACCACCTGCGAGTAATGGGGGCACCTGGATCAGGGCACAAGAAAATAACAGCTTCGAGGCAAAATTTCATACAAGTAAAAATTACCCACAAACTTGGAACACCCTGTACAGTTTTGGGTGGAAATCATAAAATTACCATTTTATGAACCATATGAACTTTTCTGAAATTTTATTGACTTTTTATGGGAATGATAAAAGACCCGACATTTTTACAATTGCACATTTATCACTTAATTAGTTAATTCAACATTAATAATGTTTGCACATTACTGGTTTTCCTTATACTACCCATTTAGAAAGGATATGACACTATCCAACTAGACCTGCACAATCAAAAGTAGCGTAATAAGTGGGACAGCATTACATATGGGAAAATTTACCTTAATGAAAATGATCAAGAGACCGGAAAGCCACCTACTGTCGCATGTCTGACTTTAGCAGCGAAAATGAAATCACTTGTGAAAATGGTGGATGCCGCAGCTGAAGCTACGTGCCCATCTGACAAGTTTTATTTTTTCCCTTATATTTACTGTGCGATTTTCGTCAATGCAGTGAATATCCTGGGATTCGCAAGGAATGTGTATTAGGAAATACGAAAAGATGAGTCTATGACAATCCTTGTTGCTGTAGATAACTGGTAATTTTCTTGTCCTGCTGAGACAAGATGTCCATTTAAATGGACATCGGATTTTATTTTATTTTTTCCCCGATGAATGGGCTGTAATTTTTCTTTAAGTGGCATGTACAGTTCTGGTCATATATCGAGGCAACCACCAGCGACATTTTCCGAAGCGGCAGAAGAAGGAATCTGTGAAGTGCCAAGTATATCCCAATTAGGAATGGCTTACTGGATATTTGTACCTTTTGGATTTTTTCACAAATTTTTCACTCACCAAAAAAAAAAAGTCTTATTACCTACCGCGCTTAAAAGCCGGCCTCTGAAAAACACACGTCTAAGGGAAAAGGGTACGACCTTGGCCGACAAATTTTGCCATACAGAGTTCCCCCCAAACCTCCTCAAGAGATTCCACCCTAAAATTAGTGCAAAAGATAATTCAATCGTTTTAAAATAAATGGGCCTAAATAATGTTCGTAAATGTCAATTACAGGTTGGAGGGCCATTGCGCAGCTCCCACCCGGCCTTCTCACGATGGAGGGGCGCACGCCCGTAGGGGCTTTTGAACAGCTGTTGAGCGAGGCATTCTGTTTACTCCGGTGGGGGTCTATGTTACTCCCTCTAGCTCATTCTTATATTTGACTTACATGTACTTTCATAATTTATTCACAATCTGCATTCCATGCCACTTATTACACATATTTCACCCTCCGGTTGTGTCAGCAACTTGAAATACGTAAATATTTTCTACGTTTTGCATATCTTGCTGGGATTTTACAGGAAAAACCTGATGCGGGTCTTCTGACATGCACCCTGGTCGACGGGGGCAATTTTTAATGTAACAAATCCCAGAGTTGTGCTACCAAATTATTCAGTTTTGGGCTCAGCGGATATGAAATCACTCTTGTGTAGTGGAAATACCTTCACAAGTAACTTTGCCTAACTGTATACGTACACGTGGCTTTCGAATGTTTGCTATCATTTCCATAAGTTTTTCCCACGTCCAAAAATGTTGCAATTTTCACTATTACTAACATTTCAATGTTTCAAATGAACATTGTCATGTAGAAATAAAATTATCGAATTACTTGCGGGCTGGAGATCAGGAGATGCTTAGTTTCAAACACACCCATAACTTCACGACTGACCGAAAATCAAAAGCTGAAACAAAAATGCAAAGATTAAGCAAATTCTCACCTGCGCAAAATGAGGTGAAGGTCCACCGCAACATGTTGGCTGATGTGCAGTAGGTGCCTCATGAGTGGTCCTACCCAGCACAACCTTGGTTCACAACAGCAGTACACGGCAGTCGATTTCCTGCTCCAAGCCGGTCACAGCAATAATGGGATGACCTGAAGCAATCTTGTATTAGATCTTGCTGTGTCTATTCACCCTGATAATCACAATCTTTCCCCAAAATTACAAAAATATCCATGTTCACATCTGGGTTAACCTCGCTACTGCATTTTCACGGTACATTCTCACACTGGCTCCCAGTTCCACTGCAGGGAAATAAGCAGATGCCTGTTAAACTCAATTATTATCTACACAACACATTCTAATAATAGCACCTGACATACAAAGAACTTGGAAGACAACTTAATCGTGTAAGGCCCGGTGCACACGTGGCCACTTTTAGTGGTAGACGCTCGCCACAGCAACTGGCCACCGTTGCTTATACACAGGATTAAATGGGAGCATTCACTGCAGTGGCGAGGGTAGGCGTCTGTGGGCTTGGAGTGGCTTGGAAGTTGCTCGACCGTGCGATGGAGTGGCAGCCCCAAGCGTCTTTGCTCCTACAACTAGCGCTCAAGGCCAGGCGCCACTTGGTACCGGACCATTGGTTTACATTGGGCCATTCACACGGAAGCCACAGGTCACTCACGCCCGCAACAGGCCCACAGGCCAGTCATATGTCCACACTACAGGGTCATCGAAAAAGAATGTCCCATTTTTAAAACCCTATAACTCGGAAACTTGTAGAGATATTTTAATGATTTAATTTTTGAAATGATAAGAAATGTCTAAAGTTCCGGTCCTACCATAGTTTGTTTCGATATGAGCTCCATTTGTCGCTCAAAAATTGTGAATACGGTAATCGGTGTCCTGCATATCCCGCACAGGCATGTCTGGCGTTACCAGTGGAATATTTTCTTGTAGGTGATGGTGGTGCTGAATCTTGTCACCATACATGTATCTCAACAAAAAAATCCTGTTTTGCCTAACCTTTTTATTCCTTGTCAATAGAAGGAGTCGCAATAATGCATTTAAAGCCACTGGTTGCCATACTGATCCTGGCCCACCTGCTGTGGCGAGCGTCTGCCCTAGTGCAGTGGCTGACTCTAGCGCTTTCAGTGCCGGAAGGCAGCGACTGCAGTAGGCTGTGGCTGTGGCGTGCGACTGAAGTGGCCACGTGTGAACAACTGGCGCGGACTGGCAGGCGTGCAGTGAGTTGAACCTGGTTGAATGGCTTTTTAGCGTTGCAGGTTGCACTGAAAAAGGCGCTCTCATGCTATACCGGTAGGGTACTGTACAAAGT
>JYFJ02007555.1:0-15223 GCA_000934665.2 Catajapyx aquilonaris
CGTTTCCGGACACGGTTTCCTATGTCAAAAATGTTTGTCTTGGTCCCCTCTATCACCCCTAGAAGTTTGTCGGTTGAATTCATTTACACCCTGTATAGTCAATACATTGAAAAGTATTATATAATAATTAATAAAAATTAAAATATGGGGGGGTCCGAAAAGACCCCACGGCACAGTTGCGTAATACTTTCAGGCACGGCACGGTTCCAGGTTAATGCTAAGTTTTCCAATGAAACTGACCACATATTTGGGATCAATAATTTGTTTCTGATCTTTGGACCTGAACTTTCCAGATGACTGAACTCTTTCTTTATAATTATACAGGAAGTCCCCAGTTTATGAATGACCCAACTTACGGCAATTCATACTTACGAACAGGCTCCAGCTATAAGGCTAACTTACCATTATGATCCCTCCCCTTTCTATCACTTCTGCGTATGTTGACCGACACCAAGTTCAATATATGTATACAGGGTGTTTCCGACTTCCGAGCTATCTTTACAAACTTCTAGGGGTAATAGAGGGGACCAAGACAAACATATTTTATATAGGAACCAGTGTCCGAAAATGCGACTGAGCACACCCGTTCCTTGTCTATGAACCCCCTCTAGATGGTGTTTCCGGACATGAGTTCCTATATGAAATATGTTTGTCTTGGTCCCCTCTATTATCCCTAGAAGTTTGTCAGTCCTCTCGCTTAGCGCCTCCTGCCTGACGTCTTTTAATGCTCCCATTCCTTGTCTATTGACCCCCTCTAGATGGCGTTTTTGGACACGGGTTCCTATGTGAAATATGTTTGTCCTGGTCCCCTCTATTACCCCTAGAAGTTTGTAAAGATAGCTTGGAAACACCCTGTATATTGTATAATAAATAATTGGGGAACTACGTTCTTCTGCGCATGTAAACAAGCCCACATGGCATGTGGTTCGTTGGAGCAGCATCTCTATTCTGTTCCTCAGGGAACTGAGTTACGTACAAATACAACTTATGGACACTTTCAGGAACGTAACCCTGTTTGTAGACAGGGGACTTATTGAAATGGAGTCTACCGTTTTAGGGTTCGAGACTGGATAACGGCAGTCACTGAACCTATTGTTATTAACTTCTAGCATGCTCAATATACCATGGTAGTTACCCTCTGCTGTCCAAACTAAAGCCCTTGTAACACATATTTCTAATCTGCACAACCAGTGCCAGTACTTCACACAATGAAAGGCAATAACTGGAGTGCACACACCTAGGCACTTCGCATCTGACCTTAGAACTGCACTGTCACCTTCGGTGCAAGTGTGCTTGTGCTAGTGGTGAAATAGAGACTATGCAACTCTACAAGCAACACATCGCTGGAAAAGTAATACACTATTAGGAGCCACTCTTTCCAGGCCGATCTGACACTTGTCAATAACCAACTGTAATATGCTGTATACATACACTGATAGGCGGCCTGACACAAAGTTGCCGTGTTCAGTTGCCTCACCCACACAATGATGCACTAACATCAGTCAGTTCCAATAATACAAGTGTGCCCATTATTAGGCTGATGTGACGAAGCGTGCTACCCATAATACCCCGACGGCCGCAGCGTCCAGCTGACGTCACAAATTTCCAATAATGTATCACCTTACAACAGTGTCAATACACAACTCCCAACCACGACCGTCTGGCCACAACAGACCTTGGTGTCAACTTACAAGTTGTCCTCCTGCCGTGCCCTGCCCACTTCTGAAACTGATGTCCACAACAACATGCGGGGGATTCCTTCACCTTTTCTTCCGACTGCCGCTTACCGACTGCGCAGGGATTGGCAGGCCGAGTCGGGCCTCGGGCGAGGTGAATAAGCGTACATGGCACAAGGACATCTGGGAATAAGCACACACAGAAATCGTAGTATCGTTATATATGGTATCGTTATATATATATATATATACTTCGTATCTCTATCTCTGTGATAAGCACATGCAAGGCTTGGCACATGTAGCCAAGCTGGTTTCTCGAAAATTCTCTCAGAAAAACATGTATGGCATTCCATCGGTCACATGCTCAGTAACATGTCCAAGTGTTTAGACCCCAAAAATTAGTGATGTATTTGCGTAAGAGCAGCCATATTTGGTGACAGGAGTTGTGACCCGCCATTCACCCATAAAAGATTCAATATGTTCAGTTTCAATCCTGGGTCATGCATGGCTCGCGAGAAAATAATAGATATGTTTGCCGAATTACCATTAATTTTAATGGAGCCAAATTCTTGGACATGTGACTGATGAAATGCCATATATGTTTTTATGAGTGCATTTTCGAGAAAAACAAGTTCCATAGGCGCATTCTACTCGCGTTTCTCTTTCATTTTATGTAGGCTATATGTTGATTGGGTTTTGACCAGCACTTCCAATAACCGAAAAAATTATCCAAAAAAAGGCCCAATTTTCAAAATTTCGCGATATTTCCCCTCCTCACAGTATTTCGCAAGTTGGCTGAAACTTTATATGAAGTGTTACGGCATAGGTATGTACAGCAGTGATTATTTTCAGAAAAATCCGAGAAGGTCTAGCAACATTTAGGCCCACTTGTTTGGGGAAAAACTGCTATATTTGAGGACTTTGGTTTTTTGACTGCCCCGAGGTCAAAAACAAATCAATGACAAAAACAAAATTAATGCCTATTATTATGAGTTACTTGTGACCTAGGGAACACGAATATGACGATGAATTTACATGGACAAATATCGTGTTGCATAGTGTAAATGTGTAATCTACGAGGGTCGTTAGGAAAGTATTTACACGTTATTTTTTGCCACAAATAAATACAGGCCAGGTAGCACAGAAAATCTGTAGGCTACAGTGCAGTGTAGCACAGATATCTAGACGTCTGTGGAAAATCTCCAGTTATTCGGACATCTCCACGTCTGACTGATATCTACATAATTATCATGAATACTTAACCCTGGAACCGGTGCCTGAAAGTTACGTTAACCATGACGTGGTGTCTTTTAGGACCCCATCCATATTTTAATTTTTATTAATTTTTATACAATGATTTTCAATCTACTGACTATACAGTATGCAATCATTCTTTGAACAATGCTTAAAATGATCGCTAATTCAAAATAAACATGCACTTCCTGTTATAAACTTTTTAAATGGCAAGAGTTCATTGTAATTATAGTTTTAATGCATTTTAATTCCTTCGGGGTCCTAAAAGACCCCACGTCATGGTTCCAGGGTTAACACATCGTGCAGATATCTACAACAGATCTACAAATGCTTATATTCAGGAAGATGGTCTGCGCTGGGTTTAGGGAATGGGGTGAGTTCGCTGTAGCTGAGGATGTCTCTGAGCAAGCGAGACTTTTGCAAAAGGGAGCCACAGCGATTCTAGTTGAATACGGTATTATTCTAGCCAATAAGAAAGTGAATCTGAGTAATAAAGGGGTTTGAATCAAGTCAGGAAATTAAAAATTAATTCCTATATGGTAACAGGGTAACTAAATGTTGTTGTTGTTGTTGTTGTTGTTGTTGTTGTTGTTGTTGTTATCATCATCATCATCATCATCATCATCATCATCATCATCATCATCATCATTATTATTATTATTATTATTGCTGCTGCTGTCGTTACTAGTCTACTACTCCTGCTACTGCAGCAATCTGAAAACAGCAAAATGACAGCAAAATGAAAACCTAGGGGAGGATTCATCAAATGTCGTAAATCAAAATTTCATCATAACTGATCATAACCATAGTAAATTAATTATTAGTAATTATGGTTACTACCGGTTACGACGAAATTTTGACTTACGACATTTTATGAATCCATCCCTTAATTGCTGCATTTTTGAAGGTTCCTATAGAAACTTAACTATTGACAGCTTGTATATTGTTCCTAAATTTCACCACCATTTCCGTGTTCACTCCACCCACTTTCCTGTGAATTACACTCCTTCTTTACCACTCTAGGAAGTGATGAGATGTCATGGAGAGTGAGTATTATCAAGATAATTCTGGTATCCTGGCTGGGGGCTGAAAGGCTATGCCGGGCCAGCCCCCTTAAACTTAAACTTTAATGTATCCTGGCTAATGGGTACCCATTAGCCAGGATACATTTACCAGTTAGTTCTATACGTATAGAACTAACTGGTAAATTATAGCCTATGCTAACCATCATAATTTGTAGTTCTGCATCTGGTTAGTAATACAGTAAAATATCAACATAATGCTCTTCAAGGGACCGCCCAAAAGTAGTGTTATAAGCTGGAATTCATTACATGCGGGAAATGCAATTTAATTCTTCATTTTCTCAAGAAATGAATGTCTTCACTGTTGCCATGTATATGGATGCTTGTAAACCAATACTAAAAACAATACTACATAAAACAATTTGGCACAATATTTTATTCACCACTTCCCTAGCTTTATCTTCTAATCAGAACACCATGACTTGTGTGATGGTCTGAAGTGCAGTAAATTGAGATTTTGGTTCATTGGATTATTCGCATTGCAGCTCATGTTACAGGCTAATATGTATACAGATGTCACACCTTTTGAAGTGTCATGATCTTTATTTGTTAGGTCAACTACAAGAAAAGATGATCAAAAAGATCCAGGCAACCAGTCAACTTACTAAGAAAGAAAATTGTCAATGGTGTGACATCCCTTATGAAGTTCTGAGCAACATTGATGACAATGTCAGTGCCACCTTCCCTGAGGATTTTTAAATCACAGGATATGGCAGAAATTATCACAGCCACATTAGTATTATCAGCTCTTGGTATAATTTACACATGTTCATCACTTTTACAGATACCTGGCTTTCACCGAATTGACATTCACAAGGCAGTTCATCTAGGTAAAAAGAAGGAAAATTATTCTGTGCTCCTGGTGAGTCTCACTATGGTATATGCTATCTCAATGGTGCCAAATTGATTAGATCATTGCTTGTCTTTAAGGCTACCAAGTTACTTCAATGGGACACACCAAAAGGTACTAAGCAAGTTATTGTAAGATACAGAGAGGTAGTGTCTAATAGAGAAGAGAATCACACATGTGTTTCAGAGGTAAGAAGGCAGATCATTGTTACATAGAAGGTACTATATACATATATGGTCTCTGAAATTCCACAGATTTCAGACACCCGCAGCAACAAACTAGCCACTTGTGAAAGCTTGAGTGTTTACAGCGATGATGATTACACTTGGAGTGTGACATCTGTTACAGTATGTTACCATATAACTGATCATTAATTTTTATTTTTAAGATTGAGGTCACCATTTTCAATGTTTTCTTGAACAGTTGTCAACGGGTGGAACACTGACTGAAATGGGTCTAATGAGGTGCTATTACCCTGGTTCCTTATTAGGTGAGTCATCAAACATATTATTTTATCAATCATGATCATATTAATTATGGATGGTACTGTGCACCCCACTAGGTCCAAGAAGTGACTGTGGAACTGATGATGGAATGTGTCCTGACCAAGCTAAACTGTCACTGTTGGATGCAGCATGTAAGATATACATTGTGTATAAGGCTGTGAGGCAAATAAGTAAGAATTAGTATACGTATTTACCAGGGATGGAAAAAAAAACGCTTCTTGGAAGGAAGCGGTTCTTTTTCCATCCCTGGTATTTACTAAAATGTAACTATTCAACAAGAGTGTAACATCTTTTCATATGAAGAAAGATATAACTTACAATATTTATTGTAGAAATATTAAATAAGTTACACCATGCTTGAATGAGTTTTACTGGTATTCCATTGTATACTCATACAAACTTGATTCATGTATGGCATAATCAACCATCTGGTCCCACCAGGTTATACAGGGTCATCGAAAAAGAATGCTTGGATTTTGAAACCACATAACCCGAAAACTTGTAGATTATCTTAATGATTTTAGTTTTTTAATGCTAAGAAGTGTCTAAAGTTTTGGTTTCACCTTAGTTTGTTTCCCGATAAGAGCTCCATTTGTCGCTCGGCAAATGTTAATACGGTAATTGGTGTCGTGCCTAATCTGGTCAGACATGTCTGGAGACACCATTGTGATCCTATCCCGTAGGTGCTGGAGATGCCTGATCTTTTCATCATATACATGTATCTCCAAAAACAATTCCATTGGGATAAGGTATGAGCTTCTAGGGAGGCTAGGCATTGGGAAACTTCTCATTCAAGACTTGGCACACTGGGAGGCTGAACAAATGAAACTTTCCTACAGGGCTACAACAGGCTTGTTTCATGGATGAGGCGACCTTTTATGTGCATCTTCAAGAACAATGTGTATGGTGTAAAGACCCTCCATATCCAGTACCTCTGGGATAGGATTGCAATAGTAACTCCAGATATGACTGAGCTGGTTTGGCAAGACACCAATTACTGCCTTTTTAATCTGCCGAGTGACAAATCAAGCTCATATCGAAATAAACTAAAGTGAAAACAAAACTTCAGACATTCCTTAGCTAGTTAGCACTTCAAAACTTTAATCATTAAGATATGTCTACAAGTTTTCTAGTTATAGAGTTTTTAAATCTGAGCATTCTTTTTCGATAACCCTGTATTTTAAACTATCTCCTCTAATATACAGGGTGTTCCTAGTTCGTGGGTTGTTTTTAGTTATCACTAATATCGACTGAAGTAGTTATTTTTGTGTCGCTTGATGTTCCCCAATCCAGGTCCCCCATTATAGCAGTTTCGAGAGAATCGGGGTGGAACAAGATACAAAAAAAGAACAGCTTCGAGTAAAACTTCTTATAACTAAAAGGACTAATACACTTGGAACACCCTAAGATGCTAATGATGATGAAGGTGATGATGGTTTATTATTATTATTATTATTATTATTATTATTATTATTATTATTATTATTATTATTATTATTATTATTATTATTATTATGCCTATCTGACCAAACCCACGCTTCACTACCATACACGAGTGAAGGAACAATAACGTGAGAATAGGCATAACCTACAGGCAGAAGATAAGTCCTTATTTCTAGAAAACTTGCTTGTGGCACCTATCACTTTCAACACAGAACTAACTCTCCTGTCAATCTCCCCATCAATTCTACCATTACTCTCAAGGACACTACCCAGGTATACAAACTGGTTGACCTGCTCAAGTTGTTGGCAAGTTGATGGGTGTTGGCTACAGAGATGCTTTATCTCCTGGCTGTTTGTGGGGTTACTAAGTTGGAATGAGGAGATTTTGCAGATGAGCAATGTTATGGAGACTGTTAAAGATAAGGTGTGCAGGTCTACTCTAAGGTGGTTTGGCCATGTGGAGAGGATGAAGGAGGAGGAGATTGTGAATAAGGTTTATTTGGGTGGAGTAAAACCTCTATAAGTCGAATCTCCATGGGACCGGGGAGTTATAGAAGATTCGAGTTAGAGAAGTTTGGCTTTTTTTAAGCACAGAACTCTATAAGGAAGCCTACCTTTATATCCAGCGACAAAAGGTGCTCCAAACTTTAAAATAACTGTCACTATCACTCTTACAATGTTCCTTGTTGTTTTGGTGTAAAAAAAAATCTCACTGTTAGATTCAAGGACTCAATTGTCACAATAGAGTCAAACACTTCTTTCGATACGTCTGGTAGACGGAGATCAGGAAATTGAGCCTTTCTGTACATGAGGCCTGCTCTCGACCCTTCGGCTGGGAAATGAGAACATTTTCTGTACTCGCCAACATGAACTTCGACTTAGGGAGACTGAAAATGCATTGACATCATATCAAAAGGCCCTGCCTGCACTTCGAGTTATGCAGACCTTCGAGTTAGGGAAGTTTATTTCCTATTGTTTTACATTGTGACCAACCAAGCTCATCGTTTTCTTCGACTTATAGAGAACTTCGACTTAGGGAAGTTCGACTTACTGTATTTATTATCCTCTGGAAATTTTCTATGGCCTATGAGGAGCAAGTCACAGTCTATCTCACTATTTTTTGCAGTGCCCACAGCCACAGAGAGCAGAAAAGCCAGAACATTAGCATGGATATATTTCTCTAGTGTACCAGTCTTTCCTGTGTTCAGAAAATTGCAACAGGTGTACACGTACTCAGCCAGGTCAATGCTGCAGGAAACAGGCAAGTTATAGCTATACTTTTCTAGCCAAAATAAAACCAGTTAAGTTCTTGATAACAATAAGAATGTATTTTGATAACAATTATTTCCAGAACCCAGCAGAGTCAGTCAAGCTGAAAATGTTCTTTTCGATTTTCCAGTTAACACAAGTGTGGAATCTTTAGAGCAAAAGGAGCACAGTGAGGAATCTTTAGAGTCAAAGGAAAACAGCCATGAGGAATCTTTAGAGTCAATGGAAAACAGCCGTGAGGAATCTTTAGAGTCAATGGAAAACAGCCGTGAGGAATCGCTAGAGTCAATGGAAAACAGCCGTGAGGAATCTTTAGAGTCAATGGAAAACAGCCGTGAGGAATCGTTAGAGTCAATGGAAAACAGCCGTGAGGAATCTTTAGAGTCAATGGAAAACAGCCGTGAGGAATCGTTAGAGTCAATGGAAAACAGCCGTGAGGAATCTTTAGAGTCAAAGGAAAACAGCAGTGAGGAATTGATACATTGTGTGACCAGAGGACAGCTTCAGCAGGAAATGGAGAAGCGTGTGGAGGAGCAACATGAGGTTAGTTAGGCGATTTCTTTATCACTGATAGTATATTTTGGCAGCATTATTCCATAGCCAACTGTCAACATTACCATATTTATACATAATATTTCCGGTATATGTGGAAGGAGTACACAATACCTTAATTAATTTACACTCTCTCCCAGCTCAAATGCAGTCCTTTTACATACCGCTGAAGAAATAATATATTTAACTATGAATTTACATCAGTTTTCTTGTGGAATATCTTCCCCCATGATAAGGGCAAAAGAGCCACTTTCATTGACCATTATTATAATATATTGATATGAAGGTACTTGCAGCTTGACATTATATCTTATGTAAGACTAAAGGCATTTTTGGTTCAAGTACAGGCTACCTAACTACACCGTTCCATTAACATTAACAATACCCTGAACCAAATGAACAATCACACAGGGCTTAGCTTACTTACAGTGCCCATGCAATAATATTATCACCTCTCATTTCTTCTTTCCTGGATATTGCAGAGAGAAATTAGACGTATTGACCGAGAACAGCATGACTTCAGGCGGTGGAGTGGAAGATGTGATGTGGGTGTGACGATGTGCAATTTTCTTATAATAATCTTTGCAGAAATAAAGGAATGTGGTGCACGCTGGAATGAGAATGTGAGTTTTATATGCATTTAAGTAATGTGTTTAGTCAGGCGTAGTGGGTGGCTTATTGATGAGTTCTATAGAATAAAACATTCCTCTTACGAAACATTAGCAGTTTATTATTATCATTATTATTATTATTATTATTATTATTATTATTATTATTATTATTATTATTAATTTATTATTATTATTACTTTATTATTATTAAGCATTACAGTAGAACCCCGATTATCCTTCACCCACGGGACTGGGGCATCGTCGGATAATCCGAGGAGCAAAAAAACCTTGAATGAAACGCAACAAAAACATATATAAAAACATGAAATAATGTAGACTATAATTATATAAAAACATGAAATAATGTAGACTATAATTATATAAAAACATGAAATAATGTAGACTATAATTATATAAAAACATGAAATAATGTAGACTATAATTATATAAAAACATGAAATAATGTAGACTATAATTATATAAAAACATGAAATAATGTAGACAATATATAAAAACATGAAATAATGCAGACTATATATAAAAACATGAAATAATGTTGACACTATATAAAAACATGAAATAATGTAGACTACAATTTATGGTTTTCTAAGAAAGAGTGACGTACCGTATACAGTCCCGGATTTACCCCCTCTGCCGCCCTAGGCAGTTGAGATCCGCCCCCACCCCACCCGGCACCCTGCCCCATACCGCTTAAAAATTCGATTTTTCTCTTAAGTTCTCTACTTCATTTCAGTTTATTTTAGTAAAAATTTATATTGCAACTTATGGCCGCCCCAAAAGGGGAGCTGCCCATAGGGTTTTCTGCCTAGTGGTAAGTCTGGCGGCGCTCAAAATCTTGAATTTTTAAATGATTTCGCACATTTATTTCCTAATATTGGAGCCTATTTGAAAAATATTTATTGCAACTCGCGGGCCGCCCTAGGAAAGTGCCTATACCCTGCCTATTAGTAATAAATCCTGCGCTGCTCCCATCAGTCGCGTAATTATTTATTATTAATTCTTCGTTAACGTTTTTTGTGTGCATAAATTTGCCGCCCTGGGCGGCAGATGTCAAGACAATTGGTTGGAATTCACGAGTTGACCTCTGCACCCCCAAAAAGGGGTAACAGGGTCATTTTGAGCAGGTCACTTTACGTGTGTCTTGCATCCCTTGGGGTGGGCCAGGGTGGGCTACCAATGCACCAATTTCATGAAAATCCGCGGAGTGGCACTTGGAAAGTGTCTTTTGTCAATACAAGGGACATGTGAAGGGAATGAATGAATGAATGGATTTTAAATGGCTAAAATGTTATTTGAAGATCACCCATCGCCCATCAGCCCCATTTCCACCTTTCATTTTGAACTATATTATACTATCGGGTTCAAATACTTTTGGCCACTTTATCCTGGTCTTGACGCAACCCTTCGCATCGACCCCGCGTTAAGGAGGTGTGCGTGTGTGAAGGGTTGCTTCAAGACCAGGATAAAGTGGCCAAAAGTATTTGAACCCAATAGTACATATTTTTATATCTTTCGTGACAGCTGATTTTTTTTGCATATGTGTAGCTTTCAAAACCAAAACTATAGTTTACCTCAATTTTTCATGTTGGGTGAATTATGCCCTTTCTGAATATAATGATTCAATTGCAGAAGAGAGACAAAAGGCCTAAGGCCATGTCCACTGCTGCTCACAAGCAGCTTATGATTCAAAGGTATATTACTGAATTCAATAAAATGTTTCCCATTTTGCCATTGCAGACGGACACTCTCTTTACGGTATATTACACCCACTCCTACGTGATGCAAGGAATGTATGAGAAACTTGCGGAAGAAAATGTCCAAGAATGACTCATATGAATGGAGCAAATGAATTATGGCACTTCCAAAGAACAAAAATCATTCAGAACAAATCCCATACAATTTTCATTATCAATTATTCAATATTCATACCCATAATTTGATTGGCATAACAATGTATAAGATACATCCCAAATGTTTTGAAGGTCTAGATACAAATGCTGTGAATAAAAATAATATAAGCTCAAGTTATTTCCTTGCACATGAATGTGGAACAGAACAAACAGCATCATGGCTGTTGAGGCACACACCTCTTTACAGTGCTTCCCTTTACGACAGTAGTCTGGAACAGAACCTGCCGTATTAGGGAGGTATGCCTGTAAACTGCAAAAGTAGTCTACACGGGCAGGTAAGTAATCCAGCTGAAGAAGGCAAGGGGGGGAGGGCGCGGGGGAGTCATGCGAAAGATTTTCATGACTGGACTCTAATTTAGCTATGCGTTACGAGCCATGGATTGGTCAGATTGATACTGTGCGAGTACCCTGCACAGGCTCTGGTTATGCTTGGTATGACCTACAGGTGTTTCGTGGTGTAATTAATTTAAATGTGAATGAGATGATTATCTTTCGTGGAGAAAAATATGCTAAGAAACTGGTAATGATGAGGGTACAGGTCAAGGTTTATGGTGATGTTTCCTGCTAACTTAGAATAACACAGGCCTACAAATTTTGTTACAAATTCTGGAAGTTGAGACTCATTTTTGGGTATATTTGGGGGTGCTGATTTTAAAATTGGCACTAGAAAAACCATCGCTACACTCACTTTTTTCTAGGCCTGCGGTCAGGAAGGTCCTGAGGAAACAGGCCATCCATGCCGCAAAAAGGAGAAGAAGAGGGCCTCCCAGGCACCTATCATTTTCAAACCATCCATTCTGCAAAATGGACGTTTTAATGAAACGGCCAGACCCCGAAACGCTCTTTTAAAAATGCCAGAACGTTTTCCTGGGCTAAACTTAAACGTCAGGACACCAATTTAGTGTCGGGATGGCTGGTTTAGAAGATGCCCATAGCTCGTGGCAGTTTCCTGTTTCCCACTATGCCATGCAGATGCTGGAAATAAATCATCCTATTGTTGTTTGGCAAATGGTTGAAATACTTAGCATTTGATGATGATGGCTTATTTTCCAGGAAATATTACCTCCAAATATTTATTACCATTCTTACTGGTACACCTTCTGGGGAAACACGGTGGTGGAGTGGTTAGCGCCACAGCATTCCACCTCTAAGGTCCCGAGTTCGATCCCCAGGTCGTGCAGAGGATACTAATGTGGACCTCTGGCTTCGTCTCTGGTGGTATTTCCTGGAGACTAAACCACCCGGGGGAGTTCACTAAAAATGGCCACAGCGTCAGATGCACTGCACCTTGCACATCCCCTCCTGTCATCCTGCCCGTGGGTCGGGACGATACGCTAAATAGGTACCATGTACTATGACACACCAACAGCTAATAATAAAGGTCCATGCGATAAACCCTGATGGGTGAAAGCATTACCCAAACCAATTAATTAATTAATTATATTCTTCTGCAACCGCGACAACATTGCAAACGTGATGTGTTAATTAAATAGCTATGATAGATCTCATCAGTAATACGCAAAGGCATGTACATTTCACGATTCACTTTATTTCACTTTCCCATGACATGCAGTTGAAAAATTACAGGGAGTAGAAAATTGAAAAAATGCAACAGTATGAGCCCAAACATAAATGCTAAAATATCTGCTTAAACTCTATGAAACCCTGTACTACCTGAAGACTTTTTGTACGGTACTCTGACATGATTTTTCCTTAATAATATTTAAAATCAGGATACGACATTAGTTTTATCTTTGGTCTTTGTCACTGAAGCTACTTGTTACAATTTTCTTCAATGAATTTCCAGATATCAAACTACACAGTTGTCAAATTCTCCACCTCCTGTAGATAAAAACCTTAGTCTAATGATATTTCGAATATGAATCCAGAAATGTGTCTGTACTCAACGTACATATAATAATAGCTTTATTGTGTTCGTCATGCACCCTCTCTACCTGCGTTGTGGGCAATCATGTGTCTTTAACCCGAACTTATAAAAGTATAAGGACCCGCATCTGTCGCAGAGGTGATTCCTTTCACCTTTGTGCACCCTCCTAACATGCCTCTTAACTGCGGAAGGGCTGCTAAACTTCTTGTTGCAAGAAACGCAGTGGTTAGGAGATGTAACCTTAGGTTTGGGGGTGGTACTGAACTCAGCTTTAACCGCCATGTCATTGTTTAGTACAAGGTTGTTAGTGATCGGCATTTCATCATTGTTCCTGTCTTCTTGCACAGGGAACGTGGACTGATTGTAGTTGGGGGTCATCATGTAACCGGTGATAAGAAAAGACTTGCGACCCTCTGCCTGCAGGTTCGTGGTGACTGTTGTCATTGTCCCTGGGCCAAAAGTCTGTGGAATTGGGCCACACTTTTCATACTTTAAATTTAAATGAATAAAATATAATTGTTACACTGTGACATGCAATAAAAGCTTCCCAACAATAAGAGACAATGAAAATGAAATATTTACACTGTGATGCTCAAAATCAAGTTTGATCAAAATAGTGCTTTGTAAAAAGCTAGATTAGGGTATGTAAAAATGAATTAAAATTTTGGTTTGTAGTGTCAGGCAATAAAATAAATAAGATATTGCTTACCTGTGACTGAGCTGCGCCCCTAGGGGCATCCAGAACAACTACTTTCTTCAACAAGAGTCCACAAACCTGTTGATTGAAAGGTGACGGAAGAGTGAAACACTGTATAATTGTTAGACTGATATATGCAGTAACAAATCTCTGCTGTGAATTTCATAATGAATTGACAGATTTTGACCAACAATGGCAATAGCCAATACAATATTTGCATAATGAAACTGCTTAAAACATTACATTTGCCATTGTGCAAATCACTCATTGGCAATAATTTTATGCCAATGTTATTTTATAGAAATAAAAAAAACTGATGTCCACATGAGATCAGAGTGGGCAAATCCAGAAGAAAAACCACCAAACTACATGTGTGACCAGTGACCTGCTCAAAACCAGGGACTCCCTCGGTCACCATCGGGCAGTAGTAGTCAGGGCTTGAAATGTCATCCGAGTTGTGACTTGTGTCTCCATTCAGCAGAGGTAACAGGAAGGGCTCAAGAATGGAGCAATCATCTGAGTCTGGGTCCATCACGTCATCGGTGGTAAGGAAAGACTCTTCGCCTCCTTCCTGCTGGTTGATGGGGAAACTTGGTCCCACTTCTGATGAGGAAGGCTGTGAGAAGACAAAGTCATACACTGTGTGGCACAGCTGTATGATTAGGAAAAGCAAGCAACAATGGATTTGGCCATGACAATAGGCAGGAGCAGCAGCGTAGACAGGAAATTTGTAGGAGGGATTTAAAAAAAAAATCTAGCAAAGGAAATGGTGACACAAGCAGTAGTGATAGGCTTACTGATGTCCAGGACTGAAGATTAGTTTTGTTCCCATTATTGTACTGTACATGTTGGCATAGCCTATATCACAAAAAATGAAATATTTTATGATTGTGACAGCTTTGATCTCATTACTTTATGTGTTAAATATTTGAAAAATAATCTATGCAGATTTTCTGTTAAAAACCCGGGTCTTTGTAAAACACCCGAAATACCCAAATTTTCATAGGAAAAAACGAGAAATCAGTTTTTCCCTGGCCTTTACAACACTAGCCCTAACCGTGACAGTTTGGCCGACTAATGGGCGTCCCGAATGACCCTTGAAAAATTAAGCCTGATAATAATATTATTAAGCCCCTGTCAGAGTCAACCCCATGGCAACAAGCAAGTTTCCATTATCTTGCACTACCCAAAAATGTGATGGTAACAAAATGGCCCAACCCTACTCAAGTGGGAAACAATTTGTTGGCTGTATTGTTTGTTGGATGTCCCCACAAGACAAACACCAATGATGATCTCAGACAAGCAATACCCTAGCCCTGTAGCTACCTGACTTGGGCAGATTTAGGATTAAATAATTGTCCCGTTTGATTTTATGGCGATTTCTGGCTTGGGTTGAGTAGGACTGGGCTGCCTCGAAACCATTTCTTCCCCAAGTGGACCTACGTACCTGTTGGTGACCTGTTC
>JYFJ02007556.1:0-15256 GCA_000934665.2 Catajapyx aquilonaris
GGGGGTCAAAAAGTGCCCGAAAATCGGTCACGTGGTTTATGGACGACCCCTAATAAATAAGTGGTTACTTTTATCATTGCATTATGTGATTAAGGGCCAGTTGCACCGGCCTCAGTATAACTTAGAACCTCGGATATAACAAGAATTGCCATAGCAATCATTGTTGACCAACAATGATTGCTATGGCAATTCTTGTTATACCCGAGGTTCTAAGTTATACTGAGGCCAGTGCAACTGGCCCTAAACCAGCCATCATGACACAAAATTCGCGTCCTGACATTTCATTGAGTCCAGAAATCATTCTGGCCATTTTAAGAGGAGCATATTGGGGTCTGGCTGTTCTGAAAACGACCGTGTAATGGTCCATGTCAAACCACCCATTCCGCAGAATGGATGGTTTGAAGTGGATCATTCTGCAGTCTGGACGGGTTTTTCGCCCAATGGCCGTTTTTGGGGTTAGAGCTGCATTACAGTGTTGACATTTCTCAATAGGATTGTTAACGCTTTCCACTGTCACTTGCAATACATGGGTCATGCTGCATGCCCACTCTACTATGCAATGCTACATAGTGATGGGAACCCCCCACCAAAAAATCACGTAATTTCAAAACACTTCATTTCTTGTTTCATTTGCCTGGAAAAGTCTATGAGAAATGTGCCAGTGCTGGGAGAATCACCCATGTGAGGTTTTGTTTTTGATCCGGCACTGCCATTAAAATCTTTCAGTAAATTACCTTAATGAACGAAAAACTTGGGTCAAAATGAGTGTTCTTGGGACCATAAAAGATGAGGAAATCTGGGAAATTCATCATACATGATTTCTCAAGTCCGAACAGTGGGAGCTCGAAGCACACGATGCTGAGACATTACTTCGTCACTGAACAGTTCTGACCTTTACCCAACTGAGACTCTGAAAGAAGATGGAGAAGGTGCAGATATGTCAGCCTTCTCACTGTAGCATGCAGGCAATACAGTACAGAAGGGGTTCACAATAATGACCAATTGTGTGCCTCCTCCAGTGATGCCTTCCTCATAGACATGGTAAATGCTAAATATTCATCCTCCATTTGGACACATTGTGGACATTATTAGCATGGATAACTGCAGCCAGCTGTCTAATGGAGCTGGACTTGCAAATCTAGACCTTACTGCATGTTGACGGTACAGTCGCAAGCATCAAGATGTGTCTGGTAGACCAGAGCTCGTCCTCTGCCAGGGGGTTCCTTGCACAATCTCTGCCCTTCACAAACAGCACCAGGGCAGGCCTACTAGTCGACACCGAGAACACCGTATGTTGTGTAATGATGACGCTGGCTGCTCCTTGGCTAGCAAGGGGAGTACTACCGTCCACATCTTCATGCTCACGACTGTACCTTCAACATGCATAATGAGACTTACAAGGGAAGTGTCTGTAGGGCCATCGGCCAATCGGCCCGAAAATGACACTAGGGGTAAATCGCAGGCCAGAAATTCATTGGTGAAAGTAAAAAGTCGCATTAGCCAAGCGTTTTCGAGATATGGGCGACTATAGGTGCCCGGCAAACACGAATAAGTTATTATTTACTGAGCTTGTGACTATTAATTTTTCCGAATATGAAGCCATGGAGAGAGTAGGTAAGCATCGGAAGAAGAAAAAAAAGTAATACACTTCCCAGCAAGCTGTTTATTTATTCCTGTTGATTGCAAAAGGGAAGATATGCGGTGATAAACGGTGTTGGGGAAGAAATAAAAAGAAAACGATGCTCCGAGACGAGAGAGGGAGGGGGGGAAAAGAAGTCGCTTCCCGCGGACTTGAACGCGGAGACTTCGGATCATGACGCGGACGCACTACCGACTGAGCCACGAAGACTGTTTATAATTTCTTCTGCCGAATGCGCCCCATTGTCACCGAGCAGGTTTGCCGGGCACCTATAGTCGCCCATATCTCGAAAACGCTTGGCTAATGCGACTTTTTACATTCACCAATGAATTTCTGGCCTGCGATTTACCCCAAGTGTCATTTTCGGGCCGATTGGCCGATGGCCCTACAGACACTTCCCTTGTTAGTATTAAAAATTCAGCCAGTATGGAACTAACTCATGTGAGCAAAAGTCTAGATAATTTGCGATAGCCACACTCCGGGTTACTTGGGTCAGGCAGTGAGCCCTGCCAATTTTCTCCCATAAAAATCTTCTTGCACTTACCAAAACATCACCACACAATTTTACAACTTACAACCTCTGTGGAAATGAAATTTTTAAAAGTGGTAGCATGTACACAGTATAATTTAATGTGTGATTTTTACACAAGTAGACCACATGGTTTGAAATCAGAAGGAGGCTATTATTTATTGAAATACTTGCACAGAAATTATCGCATAGGAACATTTGGCATTCCACCAGTTGACCCTCCTCCACTTATAGCTGCATTGGGTCCAAGAAGGATCTACACAAAGAAAAAAAATTAGAGCATTAACCTATCAGCAACATCCAATAAAAGCACAAAACTAGGTTTCACCTGTCGCTGCTGCTGCCTTTGCATTTCTTCCATTTGGGCACGTTCCACTTCAAATATGACAGGTGCAAAAAGAATCGCCGATGTGCTGAAGAATATCCAGGATGAGGTGCGACCAAGTGCATAGAGGCCTGAAAAACATGACATATTCAAGCAAATCCATACTAATTCAATTCCACCACACATACCTTTCAGGCCATGGTACAAGCCACTGAACAGAGTACATGAAGCAATCCTGAAACGATCTGGGAACATCTCCATCAACCCATGTAGTCGCTCAGTCAGCGTCTCATCCAGGTCCTGCACCATGCAAATAATTGAACACTTGTGAACTCTTAAAGTCTTCTAGTCATTCTACATCAGCCCCCTGCAACTCCCAGTCTAGCCTTATGGTGACAGTAGTGTACTTAGAGAGTCTCCACCACCTTGGAATTGGGCACTGACGGTGCCCCACAGGCATCTATTTCAGGTCAGATTCGGGCGGACGCCTTCTGAACCAACCCAAACCATCCTTTCCTCTGCAGCTGGGTCCATAGCGCATTTGCGGACTTGGATTCAGGCGGCTGGCAGGGACAGATGCCTGTGGAGCTGCGCCAGCACCAAATTCCGGGCTGGCGGAGACTCTCTAAGTACACTACAGCATTGAAAAAGTTGCAGGGGCCTGTGCTACATATAATAGTTACTGTAACCAATTTCAGACCACGGTCGAAACAGGAGTGGCTTTGTGGGGAAAAACTATACCTCTCGGTTTTCTCTGTAAGTTCTTGCTTGACCTCCCTACGAGGTATACTGTATAGCATGGACCTTTATTATTAAACCATGTAGTGTACAAATGGAACATTCCTGCAAAGTGCCTGGGTCTGCAGGCAAGGTGACTGGGAGGGGATGTGCAAGGTGTAAGTGCAACAGTGCAATGTCACTGCTACAGTCATATTTGTGAACTCCCCAGGTGAATTACTCTAGAGGAGATTCCACCCGAGGTGAAGCCAGAGACCACTGAACTCTGCACGAGATGAAGGGGGAAAAGCCCAGGCTTGAGACTGAACCTGGGACTATTCCTCTATGGGCGTGTGCATTACCACAGCACCTCTCCGCCTTCCCTTCCATTTAGTCATGAAGACTCGCATGGAGCCAGCAAGCTAGGATTCAGTGTCATGTGAGCAAGTGCAAGATCAAATCTTAGCCTTCCATTATCTCAAAACTGGTTTTTTGGACTTCCGGTTTTTCTCTCTTGCATGCCAACGATTTGTACTCTGTCACATGATATGTGATTGCCATGTCACAAACATGATAGCTCGTTTTAAATATTGAAATCAGATTTTGAGTGAATTTTTTTTTCCCATAATATATTTGTTTTTCTTTCAACTACAAAAAAAAAATGCACCCTTGAAATCAGTATACATTCACAGAAATAAATTTACAAAGAGTAACATTCAAAAATCACTTTCAAAAATTGTCCCAGTCAAATTGAATTTCCATGACAGTAATTGTGGAGCGATAAAGCAAAACCCGCAAGATCCATCACAAACTTTTCTATTGATCTTGCTGGGTTTGCTTGCATTGTGCTGCTGGATCTTGCGGTATTTGCTTGAATCGACAGTTGTTGGGCTCATATACTATGGAACTAACACATTTTGCCTGACCAGCTTTTAACACCGCATCACAACCTATGTGATGGACAATATGCCATGCCTAACTCGTTTCCCGCCAACATCGGATCTTGCGGGTTTTGCTTTCCCGCTCCTCAATTGCTCTATTATGCTTCTGAAAAAATCTGTATATGATTGGAAGTGTGTGTACTGAATAAAATTAAAAATTAGTCCATCAGAATATTTAGTTTTTTTCTTACTAAATTAAAAATTATTTAGAAAAAAACACCTAAAAATGTCACATATATTTGATATTACGTGCGATATTATTGAGAATGATATTGAATTGGCCCATGTGTGGAAAATATCATGAACCCAATGCTATGAGCATAAGAGTGTCCACCTACTTTACAACTAGAGTTACCATCCTTTGGGATGAATCCCGAAAACCACCGGCACACAATCTACTGAGGATGAACTATATAGAAATTTTTATTTTTCATTCTGGCACCATAGGGTCCATTTACACAGCACCAAGTCAATTAGACATTGAGACCACTATATTTGGAAGCTCGGTACCCTGAGAAACAAATTGAGCGCTGTACTACATGACAATGTGAAGGATTCTGTTGACGCCAAACAGAACCTGAAAGTATCAACATAATTCCTTCATGTTGACCTACTGTCAGATGATCCACTTGTGTCTCAGGGTTGAAAAGTTGTGCACCTGGTCTAGCAATAATAATATTATTATTACATCTGCAGTGCTAAAAGTATTATTTTTTATTTAAAAATTATTTGTTCCCCCACTATGGTTTTGTGACTTTCCACGTGACTCTTGTTGGTCTTACATTGACTTGCGGGTGCAGTGTCACTTAATCACATGAAAAACACATCACCAAAGCACAATCTCCAACCTCCTCGACAAATGTGTTGCTCACAATTCAATGCCCATACAAAATCAAAGTGCCCTTCTCCGTTCAGTCAGTGGTATTACTCTGCTCAACACTGGTGAGCACAGTAGGCTGACAGCATGTGAAAGTGGGTTTTACCTCATCATCGTCGAATTCCGAATCGTCGTTCTCTTGTGTGCAGAGCTTCATGCCTAGGTTTTCAGGGGTAACGTCCTTGCTGCTTGAGCCTGTCATTGATTCCTGCCCACTGTCTTCTCCGGATGCCATAAGAACCTGCCGCTGAATCCAAGCGGATTCCAGAGATTTCTATACACGATTGATGACCACACGTTGGAAAACGCTGCACGCCCCCAGATCGGCACCCCTTCCTCCTCGTGCAACGAGTAAGATGGCCAGAGTATATTCCTTGAAAGACAACTTGGAAAGTCACCTACATTTTGGGTCTAATTTGACCGGTACTACAAGGCAGTCAGGACTCAAAATGGCGCACTTCTAACGACTGCGCGCGACGCGACTTCGCTTCGAACGATTTCAATCCTGTTTACTGGAGACCGCGCCATCTATTTTTTTAAATAGTTCGCATTAAATTAAGGCTAGGATTTTCCACCGAGAGAGGGAAACAGGCTGGGCCATTCAGCATCAGCTGATTTTATTGGGGACATTGTTTGGGATCAGCGTGGGATCAGCTATGGACCACGGAGGATGTGTGGTGGTTTTCAGGTTTCAGGTTAGATCAGCGGTTCTTAACCTGGGGTCCCCGCACCCCCAGGGGGTGCGAGCAAGGTGCACCAATGGGTGCGTGCTTTCTTTATTTCACAGTCATAATCAGGTCATAATAATGGCAAATATTTTGGACAAATGGCGTAAATTTAAGCCTTACGGTTTTCTCAATGCGGAGTAAGCGACAGAACTTAGTTTTTAGACATCAGCGTCCATGAAAACAATCTTCACATAAATATATGTTCAGAAGCAGTAAAGAAATCTCAAACGGGTTCCTGAACCCATTGATTCACATGTGCATCTTGTGAAAATAATTTCTAAACTGTTGACCCAGTTGATTCAGTGTGCTATGCAGTCTCTTTGAATAACTTGGAGTGTTGGAAATCAAGCAAAGTTGCTTCCTTGTAGACAAAATTACCAAAACTGGATTATCTTGATCATTCCTGCGATTTTGTCTTGTGCATTAAATTGAAGATGTCAGTTGCCAGAGGGCCCAACTTCCAACTTTTCGAAACACCATTTTATTGCAGATTCCTACTCTTGAAGTCGGGACTCACAGACCGGGTGCAGATGAGGGGCAAAGGGATGAGGGGCCAGAAGTGCCTTAAAATATTGAATGTGATGCTTTGCAGTCCATTGCCTACTCCAGGAGTTGGGCCCTTTGGCAACTGACTGCACATAGATTCGATTCTGATTGATGTTAATAATAATTAATATAGGATGGAAATTAAAATGGTCATACCTTACTTTGTAGTAGGGGAGACCGGGCACGATGGCTACAGGGGTACGATGGCACAGTCAAATTGATGAAGAGGCTATTAGGTTCACGGATGCTTACGTGGTAGGTGCAGATAGACGTGTTTCACATTACATCGTATTTTCAATTCAGTCGCAAAAGACTGTCGGCGGCAGTAACGATTTTTTCGATTTTTGACCATTTGATTAAATTTCAATTTCTCATTAGTTTTTATTTTTTCTTCCAACGAAGATGCTAGATCACTGAGCCCAATAATGCGTTTGCAAAATGACAGCATACATGACCATTTGATATTTGTCACTCAAGACCAGGAGGACTAGAAAGGTGAAAAAATGCCTACAGCACACGATGACACATTTAGTTTGGGGCACATTGGCAAATGTCCCTACCAACCTTGGTGGACCATGGTGATTATGGAAGAGCATGGCAGCCTCTAGTTAGTCTAGTGACTCTCCCCTGTCACTTATTAAGCTGAGCCCTTGCACTTTTTCCAGTTGCTGGCTACTTGCTCCTTATGTCTGGAGGGCACGCTATGTTATCCTGCAGCCAAAAAGTTCTGAATATCTTGTAAAATCTTTGTAATCACTTGTAACTATATGCGTATGAATTGATAATGTGTATGGAAGTGATTTTCATATTATTTCATAAGCCCTACCTTAGCCTTATATTACTGTGCCAACGTGCCCCATGCCTTGTGCCATTGTGCCCCGGTCTTCCCTACTACTTTATAAATATCATGTTTTCAGATGGATAGGCAAAATGACCATAGTGCCAACATTGCACTGCACATTGCATATCCCCTCCCAGTCACCCTGCCCTTATACCAGGGCTCTTCGCTGTCAAACTAAATGTACATGTTGACAAAATAAAGGTCTGTGCCAAGACCTCATATGAGGTACTACACTATACCGAATTATTATTATTATACAGGGTGTTCCCAAAAGGTGTTCCCAGTAAAGAACCAATCCAGTTCCGTAAGTATTCCATATATTTTATTCAAATTTGCCAGGAAGGTGGGACATATGATCAAGTTTTTGTACAAAAAGTCACACCTCCACATGTCCACCCTGGCATCGAAGACATAGCTTAAACCGTTCTTCAGCTGCTCGCCAGGTGTAGCGTGTACAGATACATCTTCAGCATTTTCCATACGATGCGGTGCATCGAACTCAGTGGGATATCCATCTCCAGGGATCCCCGACGCAGGGACTTCTGCGGACTCTTCAACATGGCTTCCCTCACCTGTTCAACACGATAAATTGCAGGTGGATGCCCAGAGCTCTTGCCATGGAGCCATGAGCCTGTCACTTCGAAACTCCGGAACCACTTAATATATAATAATAATTATTAATAAGCAGTCCAAACACACGTCTGCACTCCAGGCACCCTACAGGTCAACCTCTAAAATTAACGTCATTGTCTTGTAATACTGGCAAAGCTACCTCCTTCGGCAAAGGTAATGCTTCCTAAAGTTTTATGGTCGCAAACCTAATTGCTATCTTAAACTGGCGCCAAACTTACGGGCCTAGTAGCACCTTGAGAATGAGATGTCTCGTCTCTGCATTTTCCCTATTTTGTGTGTAGTACATTAGCTATAGGGCTGGACTCTTATAAATTTGAAAGGGGTCTAACTGTGTTGTTATATGATATGCTAGTGATTTGCGCGGCAAATACATGTTTTGCTTTTCGGAATTTCAGTTATTGTTTTTAAAATACCTTTGATCATAATATTCCTTGGAATAAGGAGGGCGCGCAGTATGAACGAGTATATCGAGTGTGAGGGGCACACCCCTCATTTCAAAGATAGGCAGGTGGATACGCCAATCCGAATAACTTACCATTGAAGACCGCAATTCAATGAGGTGGGAAAACATAAAAATAATGTTCAGGAAATGAACAAACTCTTCATTTCTGTTTCCGATCATAGCTAAAGAAATTTTGAAGGCCTGCTTCACGCTCTTCTTATCCGCCCTTCCGCCCTTCTTGCATTTTCTACCGATGGATATTCACCAGCATAAAGACAGTAGTCTACTACACACTAATTTATTCAATACTGATGTATTCTTCACTTGCGTATAATTGAATAATTATAAGTTTCAACCCGGCAATAATTATGTTTGAAGTGAATGACCATTCGTTCTATTATTTCAGAGAAAACGCTGTTTGATTTTCCTATTACTGAAGTATTCCCACCTCTCACCTACATCGGGTAAGGAAATAAATGCATATTTAGTATGAAAACTCAGAAACTTACCTCCCTATACCTTTTTCAGGCCAAATGTCCTAAGAGACCTATCTTACCTGTACCTTCAATGCATACCCAGAAGCAACTGAGGTAATGACATACCTGCATGACAATGACATCCAAGTAGGGATCATCCATGACACCTGGGTAGATTCTGGTGAAGTTGATGATCTGGAGACTGTCCCATGGCTTACCCACATATTGAAGTGGGATCAGTACATAAACCATGCGGCTATATACCCAGAAAACAAAGATCACTTGCTCCTAAGGTAGGTTAGATTGTCCTTTATGGTTTTTGGACACGAAATGAGACTAAATTAGAAGACAATATTTGGGTACGCAAATAATTATGAGGGGTCTCGTGCGGTACCTGACTCGTAAAAATTATCCTCTTCCTCCTCATCCTCCCCCTCCCCCCGCCCCCGACGACACCCCCATCAAGTAGAAACAATATTGGCAAATCACGTGAGCGTGATTAGAATAGATTTTTTTCATTCTTTCAAGTATGAAACTCATCTGGTGTAAACAGTGCATGAAGCCACATCCCTGGTTGTGCCCTGGTTGCCCAGTTGGGGTTCAACAGGCCAGTGGTCGAGGTGTTACGTTCTTGTGAGGGTTCTCTGCATGCCCTAGTACCATTGGTCATAATACTACAATCCTTGAATAGTAAACTCTACAGGGACCTGTTAAATATGAGAAAACAAGATTGCTTTGTTTAATCTTTGCCTCTTGCCATGTCTTCCCTGCAGTGCTTTTATGTTCTGCATTTTTGCTGCATGTCGGAAACGCAGTGTGCAGTATTATCGGCAGAGCAGACGAATTCGTACAGAAATCCTGTGGCTACTGACAGCGTGAAATGCCTGCTTAAAGTGTGTGCCACTGAAGACACAGTCCGGAACAAGTTGCATTACTCTCATTTCTAAACGCAGCATATCCATGGAACTTTCATTTGCAAATGACAAGCCCTCCTGCAACATGGGCTTAAGAACTCCTTCTGCTCTCCTTAAAACACTCACAACGTCCTGAGACAGCACAACCAGCCCGCCATTATTTTTCAGCCTGAGTAAAATGGCATCACGGCCACATAGTGGTGCGTAATCTATGAGAACCTGCTGGCAGTCACCACAAGCAATACAAGAAATGAGTGCTTTTACAACCCACCCTGACACATAAAATACAGATAAAATACAACATTAGCTGTAAACAGGCTTAGTTCATCTTCATTCATCTTCATTAGTGTGCCATCTCTTCATGATGAAATATGTTATAGTCGCAAGATCAATTACATTTTCACTGGTATGAGGACTGCTATTGTAAGGTAACAACAGCTCTGTTTCGTCTTGACCAGTAACATTTCCATTTATCCCTGCCTTAACCCCTGCAAGGAACAACATATGTCCATATGCTCGTAATTGCTGTGATGTAGGGTTATTGTTCCAATAACCACCATATTGCCTCACTGCACCAAAAAATAATTCCAGGTGGTCTTGAGAAGCTTTGTAGGTCAGCACATATTTGATATGTAAGCATACCTGCACATTTGCTTCCCTCAGGACATGTCTCAACAATGTCAATAACACTCAAGATATCCACACAACCCAATGACTCCCATTTTCCTTCTTCCCTTGCACAGCCTTTCCCCTTCCTTGGTTTTCAATGCTAGGAACATCTCCTTAGCTTTTAATAGGCATGCATTTTTCAACTGGAAGTTACCGGCATTCAGAGGTACGAGTATTTTATACCCTTTGGCAAAGGGGACCTTGCTATTGAGGATATCAAATACCATGTCAACAACTCTGATAAACTCTTCCGTTGCCTCACTCCCTTGGAATTCCGGTCACCAATTGTTCTCATGAATTTCATGCCAGTAGCAACTGATGCGCTCAAAGTTTAGTACACCTTCATTTTTTGCTGCTGAAACTCAATATCCTTGGATGTTAACTTGTTAGCTAAGTGCAGGCCTTCTTTCATTTGAACAGCATTGAGTGCTTCCAAGTACTCCCATTTGATAACACCCTCTTTTGAATGGAATCATTAGCTCTTGATGGAACTCAGAAAACGCTGCCAGTGATCCTCTCATTATAGTTTTAGCATGTGACAGACATCAAAGATATAATGTAAACTTCTTTTGTGCTATCTGAGGGATGTGGATACTTGTTAGTGACAACATGTGGCTGTTCTAACACACAACCTAAATCTTTCACCACCCTTTAATTTGTAGCATGTCCATCCATGACGAGGACCACAGCTGTTATGTCAATGTCAAACAATCTCCCAAGAGCTAGCTTGATAAGTTGTTTTAGTATGACTTTGGTGTACCTGCAACCAGGTAGTATCCCAGTGGCACCTTCCAGTGGCCAGTTATTCCCACGGCCATGATGACCAGAACTTGTTTAGCTGGAATTCTATCATCTCCACAAAACTCTCCACACCCAAGATGCTGATACCCCACAAATGTTGCTGCTTGTGCATCCCAATCAATGTACTCTCTTATTGTCATACCATCCACAACTACGCTGCATATTGAAAACTGATGACTGTTTTCAGTGCGTTTCTCTTTCAGGTATGAAAACACATTTGTACTGAATCCGGGCTTCCCATCTATCCCAGACAGCCACCTGAAAGTCACACAGAAGGCATCAAAATGTTGCGTAATGGATCCATGTAATACATAAGGAAAATATTATTGTGACTGATCATGCTGGATCACATATACGCAATGTTCTTGGAGCAGGGAGTGGAATATTCTGCTTCCTAGCATATACTACATATGCCTTAGGGCCATAGCAATACAGCTTTGTAGCAAACTGTCTCTGGATGTCATTATATTGCCTCTTTTCAACACGGAACAAGTCCAGTGGTAAGCCTGAATCAACTTGTCCTTCAGTACCTGAATTCGCCTAGTAGGTCGTTGACGTCCCATTGGATCATAAAGCTCAAATGTAGGGGGTGTTGCCTTAGGCATACAAAGGAAAAGAATCCAATGATCACTAGTATTATATGGCATAAAAATGTATTCAATGAACTCAAGTTTAATGTTGTCCCAAAGTCTGCTGAACTCCTCCATCCCGTCCTTCACAAGCACCCGCATCTGACAACCATCGATGAAGCAGGCTTTTTAAAGCAGAGGTTGTGAAAAAATCCATGAATAATATTATTGTATCAATGCACCAGCCTCCATTAAAATCCCCTCCCATCTTACTCCTTGTAGTCCAGGTGCTAAGGGACAAATTTGACCCAAACTTTGCATTTTGTGACAAAAGTATGAAACTCGGTACACTTGTCCTTTGGACACTTCTGATCATATCTGGACGTGGAGCCACGATGACCCACCCCGGTGGTGGTCCATTTCGCAGGGTTTCCATAACTACCAGATGCAGCATCCTTTTAGGACCTTGTATTAGGTGACAAAAACATGAAACTCGCCACAATTGGTCTTTGGACATTTCTGAACATGTCTGGATGTGGGGCCATGATGACTGACCCCGCTGTGGGTCACTTGCAGGGTTGCCAGATCTAACGGACCAAACATACATCTCTGCGAAGATCATGTGAATTGGGAGCTTGCATTCGGTGATAAAAACGTGAAACGCGGTACGGTAGTTCTTTGAACACATCTCAACATATCTGAACGTGGGGTCACGGTGGGTGACCCCTGGTGGCCTCGCCAGGGGTCACTATCGCGGAGTTGCCAAATCGAACATGTGTTGCACACATTTACATGAATAAGGGCCTTGCATTCGGTGATAAAACACTGCTAAAACATGAAACTCGCCATAATTGGTCTTTGGACACTACTGAACATGTCTGTAAGTGAGGCCACTATGGATGACCCCGCTGGGGTCACTCGCAGGGTTGCCAGATTTAATGGGCTCTCTAAGTAAACTATGTGAATAGGGAGCTTGCATTCGGTGACGAAGACGTGAAACTCGGTACAATATAGTTTTTTTCACACTTCCGAACATATCTGGACGTGGGGACACGATGACCCACCCCGGTGGAGGGCACTATCATGGTGTTGCCAAATCTAACAGACTGTGCAACATGCGTTTATATTTTGATAGGGAGCTTGCATTTGGTAACAAAGACGTGAAACTTGGTAGAATTGTTCTTTGGACACGTCCGAACATATCTGGACTTAGAGCCACGATGACCCACCCCGAGGGAGGGCACTATAGCGGCGTTGCCATATCTGACAGACTGTGCAACATGTGTTTATATTTTGATAGGGAGCTTGCATTCGGTGACAAAGCCATAAAACTTGGTACGTTAGTTCTTTGCACACTTCCGAACATATCTGGACGTGGGGCCACGATGACCCACCCCGAGGGAGGGCACTATCGCAGGGTTGCCATATCTAACAGAATGTGCAACATGTGTTTATATTTAAATAACTCGCTTTGCGAGGTGGGGGGGCTCCGCCCCCCCCACACCCCCCCATGGGGCTGCGCCCCAATTGGCGCGCCTTCGGCGCTACGCGTTCCCGCCCCGGCCTACCCAGCACCGCTAGAGAGCTGGCAACAATAACCTGGAGTATGTCGTCAACGGAGTCAACAATGAAGCATGACAAATACCTCACCTCCAACAATCAGCCAACCCACCACCCAGCCAATCAATCCAACCAATCAACCAACAACAATGAGTGCGCCCGATTTGCGCGCCTTCGGCCCGAATTGGTCCGGCGCAAGTGCAGCCGGCCGCCCCACACTTCCCCGTGACGTCACTACTGAGGGTGTGGAGTATAATCTGAATGCGCCCTAGATGACGTATCGTGAAAAGGCAACATGACGCAATAACATATGACGTGGTGGCGGCGGTGGGGAGGGGAGGAGGATTCGAGGGTCCCCCGTGGGAGGAAGTGGGAGGAAGTGGGAGGAAGTGGGTGGTGCAGGTGCAGGCGATGGTGGCTGTCGTCTGTTGGCCCCCTGGGGCAACTATCTGGACCCGTATCATTAAAAAAAGGCTAGGTGGGATTAGCGTGAGCTGTCAGCGGGTGATGGATGGGGCTATTGTTCTCGGGAAGTTTGCGGATACATTAATTTCGCGATCTCGAAAACGGCTGGGAATTTTGCGATTATGAGGATTTTTGTAAACACTAAACCTGGGGCAAGGAATCCAACGGTGCAAGTCCGAGGTTTCTACGACCTCGGGAAGTGCGAAATCTTATCCATCCTCCTATATCAGTAGTGGGGGGGGGGGCCTCTGTTCTGGACCACTTAAAAACCGCCGCCATTGGCGCCACCGTCTATGCGAGTTTAACATGGGACAGCGCCACTGCGGCCATCTCGGAACTAGTAAATATGCGTGGGAGTATTTTTGCAACCGTTCCAGCCAATCACGAGCCTGGCCGAGGAGCTACGCTTTAAATTTCGGCGGCGGCCCCCGTGGCAGTGGCAGCACCGTCGCCCCCGGGGGGATAAATAAATAAGGCGAGCGCCGGGCCGGGCTCGAACCCGCGGCCACCCGAATAGTATGACGTCGCTCTAGGATCACGGCTAAACCCGAAGGCTTGGCAGAGATGTGCAGGGAGGCACCCCATATGCAGCGGCCCGCCCGCTTGCGCACTGCACACTGCACACTGCCCCGCCCCGCCCCCACGTGACACGCTCACTCGCGGGATATAAGTTGGGGAATCATACTAAAGATGGCCCTCCCACGGCCCCCAGGCCCACCCTAGAAATAATTGGGGATTGGCGAAATTCCGATCACGTGACGCGGCACAATATGTCCCGCACAGATTTTCTGTGGGCAACTGGGAAAGTCAAGTATACAGGGTGTTTATTGTAACTCTGCAAAGACTTTCAGGGGTAATAGAGGGGACCAAGACAAGTATTTTTGACATAGGAACCCGTGTCCGGAAACGCCATCTAGAGGGGGTTCATAGACAAGGAACGGGCGCGCTCAGACGTGTCAGGCGAGAGGCGCTAGGCGAGCGGACTGTTTTGTTGATAGATGGCGCTCGGATATAGTAACCAACGATGCGATGTGCCATAACCTGGCAACAGCAGAGCCATCTAGCAACTTAAGTCCGCCTCCTAGGAGATGCGCGGATAGTCAACAGCGGGCCTTTCGTTGCCAGGTTATGGCATATCGCGTTGTTGTTTACTTACAACGACGCGATACGCCATAACCTGGCAACAACTGCGCGCCACCTATCAACAAAACAGTCCGCTCGACTAGCGCCTATCACGTGACGCGTCTGAGCGCACCCGTTCTTTGTCTATGAACCCCCTCTAGATGGCGTTTCCGGACACGGGTTCCTATGTCAAAAATACTTGTCTTGGTCCCCTCTATTACCCCTGAAAGTCTTCGCAGAGTTACAATAAACACCCTGTATATAAAGCCCCTAAACGAGGAGGATATAGGAGGAGGAGGATGAAAAAGATTTCGCACTTCCCGACGTCGGAGAGACCTCGGACTTGCGCCGTTGGATTTCTAGCCGCCGATATACCGATACCAAAAATCCTCATAATCGCCAAATTCCCAGCCGTTTTCGAGATCGCCAAATTAAATGTAGACGCAAACCCGAGATCGCGAA
>JYFJ02007557.1:0-15331 GCA_000934665.2 Catajapyx aquilonaris
TTTCTCAAAATGAACCATTAGGGTGGTTCCAACGTTTGTTCCTCTGGAGCAAGAGGACCTGGGACCCCACCCACGGGCTGCAGCTGAAAGAGGGGGGGTCCAGTTTCCAAGGATTGATGGCCCTGGGGACAACGTAGTCAGAGGAAACGGCTGTGGCCCGATAACATTGGTTATCGGTATTTGACATGGGACTTTTAATCCTGCGAACTTCCTGCGGAGTATAATGTGGGTCAAAAATTATTGAACTGTATACAACCATCGACAACCAATTTTTTTAAACCCCGGGAGCGTGTTGACCTAGGTAAATTAGAGCGGCGCCTGTTTGTTTCCGTTTTTAATGAACATATTCCGGGAACTCATCAGATTAGGGAAGGTTCAAAGTGTACATTATGAATGCTATCACCTCCAGGCTTACACTGCTGCAGATGGCCTTCATAAGTCTCTGTACAGTAGTGTCTATCTGCTAGACATAATGCAACAGTTGGGATATATTTTTTAGATGTTTGGGGTAGAAAAATACTTCACAACTGTAGACTTTCGATCCCTGGTCCAAGTGTCCTTATCCCATTGTTCAGATGTCACATTTTTCTGTAGGACAGGAGTACACTGAATACGTGTAAGCCAATAAGAAGTCAGTTTTAGAAAAATAATTTACAGAATGATGAATTCAAAAATATCTGGTACACTTACAGAGTTAGGCTGATGATTATCATGGTAATTACAAGCTTGTTAGAAACTACCTACAATACGATTTTGTTTGATATTCAGTAAACAATGCCCCCAGGTTGCAATAAGTTATGTTGAAGTTGCGTTTCCGTCAAACAAAACCTCCTCATGAATAATTAGAACACACGCAACCCTCGCCTACATACCATACTCTGCAGTCTGCACACAATGGTTTGATTACGCAGAGTGTACCTTCACCCGCATTATATTGTTTCTAATGGCAGGTTCTCTCTACCGTAACAACGTCCAATGATCCTTTGTATACACTTTATGAGAAGGAAACAAAGAGAAAAGGCAGCTGGTATAGGGTACGACCAAGACGAAGTTTCCTGCTTGAATGGAGTGAACGCAACCGCTTCTGCTAATTACACTGAATCACTGTCGAGGATCTGAAACTTCGCGGGATTTATACCTGCGAATGGGGCAATGACCATGATTCTTCTTTGATGTAATCCGGACACATACACTCCGCCAATTCACAAAATCCGTCTTGCATCTGCAAAGTCCACTTTCTTTGATATACGCCCAATACACCCACCGTACTAAAAGGGGGTTAATCAGCCTATCTTGAAGCAGCCCAGGGATTTGCAAAGTACAAGCCTTTCCCTCGGTATAATATGCAGTGTTCTCATAAGGTGCAAGGCAAGCAGGATTTCGCAAATGGCAGGGAGACTCTGGGAAGGGAAAAGACTCAACTTGTGCATGGGGGCGTAATGAGGATACGACCCCTTACATGGGCAAAGTAGTTTGGAAACGTCCAACTTTGCCTCTGAAAGCGAGCGTTGGGGAGGCTTAACTTGGGCCTGGTTTCTCCAGGTGGCCTCTGTGAAGCCTTCCTCTTTCATACTATGGGGAGGGGGGAACTATAAGGAGCTTACAACAGTCCACCCAAGGCTATCTCTACCTCCCCTTGTTTCACATGTAAATGACAGTCCTCTGCCTCTTTGCATCTTAAGAGGTGCACACATGCTTTTTGTTGGGGAATTTTCTGGTCAGGTTCAACGAACAAAGGGTGTTAATGATTTATACGAACTCTTGGGCACATACACAAGATAATTCGCATGGTTTGCAAAAAAATATTCACTGCTTCTGTGTCCTTTTCTCCCATTCAAACAGGAATGGCCGCCTCTTTAATATTAATCCACCTACTCCAAGAAGTCTCCTGACATTTCAGTTCCGAAAGTTTGGAAGTAAAAGAAAGATGGCATGAACTCTGGGGGCTGATACCGAGCAGTATTGCCAAAATAAAAAGAATACGTGAGAGATGCGAGGGATTATTTTAGTTTGTCGCTTGCGAATTATTTATTTCTCATGGGTCTACAAAAAAAAAAAACCTTGCGGTCTCCGCAGAACTGAACGAGCCCCGTTGTCTCTTGTGTATTGGTAAGATGCTAATAATTTACAACCAGTAACAGTTCTGCACGCTGGAATTTCTATTATCTGGCCATGTTGTCCGTCATTGCAATTTTTTTGCAAACTATGTGAGAGTATGCATGTTCATTTTTAAAATTGGCTGGACGGTTTGGGACAATAGTTTATTGTCCGAACTGTTTATATAATGCAAACAAAACACTCAAAAAAATATTGCACCTATTGTTAAATGGCAGAAAACAATGCTTTCATTTGTTTCGCATAATTTTACCCGTAATCACCTGTAGGGGGAAAAGGGTCGAACGTTGGCTCCCGGATTGAAAACGTGCCAACGATCATCGCTAATCCGGCGAAATAGCGGCCAACGTGATGGGAACCAATACTTTGCATTTGCGGGTATGGCGGGGAGGGTTTCAATAAACGACCGATAAATCTTGACAGTACCTGTCAGTCTAATTGAGTCATGTGCAAAAAGGGCTACGATTGGATTTAATTGCTCACTGCTATTCGAGCCATTGAAAACAACGCCATTAAGCCACCTGATGGATTTATAGCACTCACCAGAAGTGACAGTTATGTTTTTATTTCGCGTTAGTTTCCGAGCCAGCAAATCGATGGACCTGGACGTACGGTAAATGCACGGTAGATAATGGTTTCTAATTCATCATCATGCAAGTCATATGTTACACGACTGAGAAAGAGTGGTCCCCAGAAAACTTTATTTCAAACCCATCGCGTCGCAACACAAGGTTCGGTTTTAGAAATTGATAATTCAATGCTCGAAACCACAGCAAGAGGCCGGGGTTTTTGGAGGAAAAAAGGAAGAAGTAATCTACCGGTTCATTGGCTGCTGCCTCAGAGGGAAAGCTCTCTGAATCGAGACTAACGAAGCAAACACAATGGTTAGTCACCGGGGAGCCCTTTGACAACGACTCGCAAGCCCCAGACCATCATTTCCTTGTCAATCGATTGTTTCCCTAATGAGACGCTTCATGGGTATTTTCTGCTTCGAAGACCCCCCTACGATGTAACTCCTTCAAGAATGGAGGATCAGTCCAACAATTAGTTCAGACTATTTCGATATGGGGCTCTCTCTCTCTCTCTGCTGAGCAAGGTGGACCCAGGTCCTTTCTAGGGATTATCCTTACATTGCAATTAAGCAGGTGTAGCAAATGCTGCTCAGAATGCGATATCGCAACCGCAGCAAGGCAGCGCAGTCACAACTTTCCGGAGGTGTTCTTAAATAGTTGATCAAGTTTGGCCTCCCGGAAAGGAGCTGAAGAGAAATGCCCTGCCGCTGCTTCCATCAGGAGCTATGAATTAATGAAGACTCGAGCTCCAGGCCATAATAGAAAATTAACCTCAATTAAATAATCGATCATTTTTGGTCCTATTTTTCACTAGATCAATGATCGGTATTTTCCCCTCTCTCCCCCCTCAAAAAAATGGGTGTGAAGTACACAGTATAGGGTCCAAAAAGCTTTCTACTCGAACTTTGAAATTGCCTCGCGTTGCACGTTTAAGTGCCAGCAAAAGGGGCAATCAAGCGTGTAATCACGACAGTTACAGTTTCACTTCCGCCTAGGGGCGCATTTCATCGCTAGGTATATACCTTCCCTCAGATCCAAACAGTGTTCTCAAACCTCACTACTTTCTGATATGGCATGCGACATTCTGCTTCAAATTGTTCAAACGCGTCCCCCTTTCATATTTTCGCTCAAAAACACGCAGCACTCGTCAAAGAGTGGCATGCATCAAGTGAATTCCTGTGAGAAACTAGGGGGTCATTTTGTGCTGAAAATCCTGGATTGCTGGCCCGTTATGAATCGTGACTTCACCAGGAAATGGGCAGAAAATGGTTTTTGGATTTTATTTGTATGGATACAAATGGCGGGCTGTGCAAAGTACCTCATTTTAAACTTAATGATAATTACCTCCCAGCAAACAGCTCTACATAAATGATGCCCAGGAATGTAACCATATAGGTTAGTCAGTGAAATGTACAAACTGCACCACTCAAAAATTCCAGGCGTCCCACATTCCGGTTGGCTCGTTTATAAATGGTAGCCATTGGAGCCTAACGTGACAAAAACGGCTCGTTCTACTGTATATTAGTTATTTTCGGTTGAACACCCTTTTTTTCCAGCCTCTGGACGAGTCAAAGTGTCAGAGTAGCCCACCAGAAACGAATCGGTGCAGTTAGAGGGTGAGGTCACTCCATTCTCTACTCGGACACTACGAAAAAAATGGCCAATCTCTCGCCTGACTAGATGACTTGTTCTTTTTCGCTCACGCCTACAAAAACTTACCCACTTTTCTCTCAACCCGCATCAACATCAAACTACTCTTCCTGATACTTTTTTTCTTCGAGAAGTTAAAAAAATGGGGTGAAAGACTAGGTTTCAGTTTTAGACGAGAGTGTTTTATCATTGAGCCTCCCCCTTTTCCTCGAAACACTAGGAAGAAAATCGTGCAAAATGTTGAAAGAAGCGACAATTTTTCATGTTGGTTGGGAGGGGGAGAATGGAGTTGAAGCAGAAATGGGGGCCGCATTTGGCTTTTTCAAACCAAAAGAAAAGGAGTTTGCACTGAGAGGAAAAGGAAGAAGGAGGGGGCGGGGGATGGAGAAATATTGGGTTTCACCACGCGTGGTTAATTTATTCTCGCGCTCTTTCAAATAGAATTCCACATCAATTTGTTACCGTACGAACGTAGCCGAAAAAATCGTAGGTTTTGACTAATAGTTTTTTAGTGCAAGCGTATTGTGCAGGAAGATTAACTGGCATGTGTTAATCATCAGGTATACAAAAGAGGAGGTAAAATCCAGGGTGTACTTGCAGTCTCTTTACAGTAAAACAGATTTTTTTAGAGCAGTACATTTCCTAATATGAATCAGCTTCACGCTTACATCAGAAGCGGAACTATGTAACCAAAAAGAATTATTTCACATGAAATACTGTGCTACCTGACTGCTTTTCACTTCTGCGCCAATTAACAATGTTAATAACAAATAACTCACACATGAACATTGCGCCCCTGATGAGAGCAATGTACTGTGAATCTTCTGTTTAACAAATAGCCAAACTTTTCATTTGCGCCATAGGAACAAAAAAAAATCCTATTCGCCCCCCTAGGAAACTTAAGACTAGAGAAGTTAGACATCTCGCCATTTAATTTAATTTCCCGGCGGGAAGAAGAGTTCCTCCTCCCCCCCCTGGGGGGCACTTAATGAACCATTAAATGAAATGGAAGTTTGCGAAATTGGAGTCAAATTGTATTTGGAATCCCGGAAGCCGGGCTCGGAACATAAAGCATTTTCTACCCGGAGTCCAGGACTTCACAAGTGGGGCTCTTTTGCTGCCTAGTCACGCGGCTATTCCCTGCCTTTTACGGGCGCCTCCGATCAAACCACAACCAATCATCCGGAAGATCATCCCAACCCCCTCTATCCAACCCACCAACCTAACGCTTTCAAATAGACTTTGGGTCCAATCTATCCCCCCAAGGTCGGCTGGGCAAATTTTACTCCCTGTCTATCCTCGTAAACATAGGACAAATTACGCCTAGACATGCGAGGGTTACGAAATTATTTAAGACATTATCTGGAAATATTGCACATAGCAGAAAATATTTTAAAGCAACTGGTAATTTTTCTTTAGAAATATGAGTGTCAAGATGGAGTGTCATAGATTGTCGTAAATATCCGGCACGACACCCTAGGTGATCACTATCTTTAACAGCAGCATTATTATGTTGTTTCCTACTAGCATCAGATATTAGCTGAGGATTTATGCTGGGAGCAATGAAGTCTTAACGAGGAGGTCGCACTTGAGGAGCTGATTTACACCCTGCCCTTCATGCAACATTAAGTAAAGGGGGTGGGGGTGAGAGAGAGAGAGAGAGAGAGAGAGAGAAAAAACATTCTTTCATTTAGCCATTTCCTTCCTTTATGAGGCTCGTAAATTCAGTCTTTATCTTCATACGTGGCAGGTAATAATTATGAAATCTGCAAAAACCAGCCACCCGTTTCGCTAATTTAAACGAATGTCGTCGGAAAAGTTGGATTCTGGATATATGTCTTGCACCTCGTAAGTTTTTCAGGGTTACGCCGTATTTAGAAGACTATTAAACCACGGCATAAAAAAGGGAAGGAGTAGCAGTAAAACAAAGTTCTGAAAACATTTCTCGGGATTCACATCGCACCTCTTGGGGCTATGCACTAAACTAATCAAAAATAACTCAAGAATTAGGGATGATTTTGAAATATGATTAAAAAAATTGTCGTTCAGGCTAGACCTACAGTGTTAGATAATACTGTAGAATCCTTAATAATCAGCCCTAAAGGTGAGCTCAGATATTTGAATTTGTTTGTGTAAGAACTGTAATATTTTGTAATCATATCCCTACATATTATGTCAGAAAATGAGGAAGGGATGAACTTTCAAGCATAGTCTAATTTAATGTAGATATTAAGTAAGCTTTACCCGGTTTGATTTCACCAAACCGCAACTATTAGCACAATATTATCGCAGACATTTTCCCACAAGAATCGTGAATGTGTCCGCAATAATATTGTTCTTCTGTAACTCGTACGAAATTAGTTATGGATTACGAAATCACATCAACTGCACCGTACAATAATTATAACTGGCATATAGGAACCTGTAACTTTAACTAGCTGAATTACGCTCCAGGAGACATTCTCCTGCAAAGTTACGTTCCTCCGGTACATCCTTACGTGCTCAAGCGTTACAGAACGTCCCTGAGCAACAATTAATTTACCTGCAGGCAACTGTCAGTGTCACATTTAATGAAAGTATAATATCCACGGTTTAAACTACTTGAATTCTTTCTTAAACGCATGTAATCATATTAACGCACACTTGCTTAACCTGCTGATGCAGTAATCCAGGTGAATCATTGTCACAAATAGATCTGCATGAGGCAAAAGGTAGTTAATTGATGGAAGACGCCCCGATGCACTGTATTGACTGTAAAGCGAAGTACTGGTACTCGACTTCCACAAAGAGTTCACCAGATGTCGTTTCATCCTGTCCCTTATGAAACCCAAGCTCCTCTCTTGTCGTACAGTACAGTCTACATCACAGGCTGAGAGGCCCTGCCATTCCCAAAACCCTCCCAGTATCGCATAAAATTCCCCGCAAAAAATTCCACCAGTATTGAATTGTACTTCCAGCACACAAAAAACCCTACCGCAGAGGTGTGCGAATCCTCGTAATTTCGCACATTCTGTACCGAGAGGCTACAGGAAGTGATAAATCAGTCAAACAGATGGGTAGCGCTAGGTGGTTGCTTTTCAAACGAATTCACTTGTGCGGCCAGGAGAAGGTAGAAAAATCGAGCTGGATGGAGGAAAAAAAAATTTGCTGGGGGGGTGGACCATTGAAATTCTAGTGAGAATCGGATTAAAATTCAAGAGGCGGAGTTAGCGCAGGTTTCTAGCCGTTGCCGCCGCTGAGAGAGAGGAACCACTAAATCACTCGCAGGCCCTTTCCCACCGGCCCATTTTTACGGCTGTTTTACGCAGCTGACTAACATTAATGCACTTTCTCCCACACCCTTATTGAAGAACGCATTACCCTCTGTACTTCCAATAATACAGGAAATTCGGGTGAACCTATACAAGCCAACCACAATACAAAAATATGCCCAGGATATGTCTATTCATTATATTTTATTTAAATTTCAATAATTAATTTTATTATGTTTTCATTTATTGCATTTTTATCGAATTGTACATTTATAAATTTATTAAATGTATTATTTTTTTATATATAGGTTGACATTATTTGGGAGCAGAATCGATGGGTTTTGGTCCAAGTTCACGTTGATTTTTATTCTATTTGCCTGCCCATATATTCCGTTTTTCCTCCCAAAAGGCTTGCAAGGGCTGGAATGGCATTTTTATTCCGGATACGTCCAGCATGTTCCGGTGGTCAGATTCAGCACAATTTTGCTTTGCAGTCACCGATGCGGATGCCTCTCAAAAATATTGATCCCGAACCTGCTACAGCATTGTTAAAATGTGAGGGCGGGCCTCAGCCCACCCACAAATATGGCATGTTGACAAAGTCTCCACGAGCGGACGTGCCGGATTATATTCGTTGTTATTTCAAGGTTAAGTGTGGGGCAGCCATTTTTTGACTTATTTTAAGACCTGAATGTGTCGATATGAATTCGAGTTTTTTCTTTCATTTTTGTTGGGAGGGACACTAGGAATTTGTAGACTACAGTCTTTTTTTTTGGAATAAACCAAACACAAGTTCAGGCTGCTAGGCAAAATGCATGGTGCAGGACAGGAGAAAAGAACAAGACGACAGATGGCTTATGACTCGAAGGGAAGATTCAGTTAGGATGGGAAAGTGCAGATCAAAAGGAGAGCCTCAGGTTTCAAACTTCCTTCTTCTCCTTTTTTTATTGAAGAGACTTGACTGTAAGAAAAGACGTGATCGATCTGAATCCCACTAACGATTGACTAGATCTCCGGCTCTTTTGCATTTTCACTGAGGCGAATATCACCCGGGTGACAAATGTCCGGTCACGATTTGCAGATTTGGATCATCAGTCTAGTGGAAAGGGATCCGATCGCATTTGTGTTACAACAGAGATGTGTTTGCTAATCATTGTTGCTATTCAGCGTGCGTGCTCGAATATTCCGAAGGGTTCGGTTATAGGGAGTTGTGGTGCGGTGTTGTTTGGGTGGCGTTATAATGAAACTAGTCTACTAAGGGATTAGGGTGGAGGTAATGGGAATCCGATGTTTGCTTCCTAGCAACCCCACGAACGGAGCTCATCTCACGTTTCGCAATTTCTATGAAAGCCCTGGATAGGATTAGTTATTTTCTAGCCGATTGCAAGACCTTTCCCTCCCGAGTTTAAATGATTACAGGGTGTGATCCCTCAGTCAGCAGAGCTTTGTGTTACGCCTTTTCCGACGATGTTTGACGTGAGGATTCCAACAGATAGCAGTCTTATGTGAACAGAGTTTGATTACTTAAACTTTTGCATGTCCTGTAATACTGGCGAATTAACCCAAAATATTGGATTTGTCTGGATATAATTGCAGGTTCAAATGAGAGTAATCATCGGGTCGGTGACCAGTGATCGGTTGTACTGTACCAGGCAATATCTGAAGCAAGACAGCTGTGACAGATAATGGTGCGTGTATTGATTGAGCGCCAATGAAAATCCCCGTTAATACCAGGCAGAGCTAGGGAGTAATGAGTTGGATCTACATTGAGAGATAGTAGTGTCGACGTCATTACTCGTCAGTATGAGTTGCATTATTTAGCGTTTATTCATTCAAGCATATAAATATCTCTGGAGCGAAGCGTGTATCAAAAGAGAGCTTATAAATAAGCAGATGGTCTTGTTCGAGATTATTAAGGATCTTCTCTGCGAATAGTATTTCACCTGGACTTATGACTAATACTGTAGGAGATTTATGACACACCTCCTTTGAAAGAAACGGGGATGTCATCACAAAATTAATTTTGCGCTGAGAGCTCCACGGCGTTCTGCATATTCTGTACAATATTAATTTGAATCGCTTTTCTATTCAACAGAAAGTTCGCAATTTTGTCACTTTATAATCCTGCTGCACTAGTAATAAAATATCAAGTCATCAAGAAGCGTAAGTATTCTTATGTTTAATTATTGATGCCGAAAAATGGCGCTGCTCCAAAACAAAAGGAAAAGTTACAAATTGAGAAGGAAGTCTAGAAATTTTCATTAACTTTTTGTAGTACGTCTGTATACAAAATGATTGGTATAAGGTGAAGTGGGGTAAGTGCATACACGGGGTAAGTGCATACGCGGGGCCGCCATATTAGAATGAAAATGGCTGACGACACCAAAACGCGGGGAATGTTATGTGCAGCTACACAAAAGAGTGCCTGACGCGTTTTGGTGTCGTCAGCCATTTTTATTCCAATATGGCGGCCCCGTGTATGCACTTACCCCGTGTATGCACTTACCCCACTTCACCTTAATCTCACAAACGCAGAAAACATTTGACATGCAGCAGATTCAATGAATGTTGAAGAAAGATCAGTCTACTTTTCACTTGCATAGATGTCTTCACGTCTAATAAATTATCGATATTATGCAGGTTCACAGATGCCTGCAATCCTTACATCTCAATCATACAAAAAGTGCTCTGAAATGACACTAATGAAGATTGTCATTTCCAAAACAGGTCAAAGGCACTACTCAGATTATACCAGAGTAATGCAAGAGCATGAACAAAGATACAGAATTAGCAAACGCTTAAAAAGAGACGGTAATAAACGCATCTTGCAATTGCCATTAAATAAATGACATGTTAAAAGATTGTTGTGCTCATCGTGTCGCACCAACGCCATCAAAATTGAATGCATGTTGGTGCGAACAGTATGCAAATTTACCATAATTGAAAATAACTATTAGCTACATTAATAGCACCCGCGCTGATTAATCGACAACTAATATTATTAGGTTAACCATCAATTAATTAGAAGCAACTAACGAGAATGGGAGTCCAGTAATAACAATCACGTGTATATCTGCTCAGCTAAAAGCTCCTTTTCAGTTTTATAAAAAGTACCGGTAATAATTATTCGCGGTAAATACGCGCATAAAATTGAATGATGATACACAGTACAGTGCGAGTTATGGGCATGGCTGATAGTATAGTTTTATGAACATATTTTTGCCAAAAATGTTATCAGGGGTAAGTGACTGCAGCGTAATAAAGAGAAGTCAAAATCTACCATAGACGTTGTCCAGTATAATTGCATCTCTCTTAAAAGCGTCATCCGGATGAGGCGTCATCATTACAGAATGACGGCTAACAGCGCCGCCTGGAATAACCCACCGTCCAAAAAGAATTCCCATTTTGGGAATATCTGTCACTGAGGACATGCAGTGTGAAGCAAGATTCGTGGAGGCCGCCATAATGAGAACCACGCTATAGGCCACATCTGCTCGAGCTGGAGAACCACAAAATAATTATATGGAAAAAGATCTGACGCAAGCTGAAAAGTGGGCCCATATATACTTTAGGGGGGGGGGGGGAAACAGGAATTTTGGAAAAATAGGATGTCGCAAAAAATGACTTGAATTGGATGAATACTTTATATCCGTTCTTGCTGGAGAATTTCCTGCTGCCTTCAGCTTTTACGTTGTATTATTTAAACATTTACGTCTTCTAATTTGGAGGTATCACATTGCCAGACACTCCTTTTACAGCATTTATACGCAGAGGAAGGTCCGTTACCCGCAGAATTTTTGTGAGATTTTCAAGGACAAAAATATGACTAGAACACTACATTAATATTTTTCTGCACAGTTTCACTCTGTATGTCATTGTGTACAGAACACAATGTAGCAATTTGTGAGTTAATTCTCAATTATGCTTTACACTGTTGCTGAAACGAATATTTGCTAAATATAGCGTTATTGATTCAGGATATTCAATAACTTACAGTTGCAGTATACAGTTACCTCCTGGAAGGCTGCAAAATGAATGATTACGCTTAATGAAACCCTGCCACAATGTCCAAACCACATCACTTTCTATGTGATAATTCGTCACACCGTGACGCCATTAATTATAACTTGCAACGAACTAATGTAATTAGTTGTCACACAGCAGTGACAGTCTAAATACGAATGTATTTTCACTGGGATGACCTAAACAGCAACATACTCAGAACCAGCTTGTACTTCAACGCCTGCATGTGATTTGCCATCATTCGAAATATTCTGGCCTCCCCCACACAAAAAATCGATGTCTGTACTTTAACAATGGTGACAGCCATCAAAACAAACGCGTCCGACTCTATCAGCCTGATGTCACGAGTGGTATGACAAAGTATTTCCGCCTTGATGTGTTTAGCCTCCGAAATTGCATTGCCTACAATGTGAAATCGTTCTCGTCCCACAGTTTGCCTGTGAGCCAAGCCCTGTTTACCTTTGACTGGATCGACATGTGTTTAACTCCGCGACATGAACGAAATTACCCCCAATCACAATAATGGAACATATTACAGAAAAACACCGAGGCCAGAGAGCAAAAGCAGGAAAAAGCAACAGCGTTCCAGCTGAACATGCACATGTCCGCTCAGTGTGCACAGGGTGCTTCATAACGATTCTGACAGTCTTCTAGCTCATGTTTGTTAATAAAATGAAAATAAAAATATTTGGCTCCATATTTTTGGCCCTATTCTGGTGACATATCACACCAGCTTCCCCACAGATTTCACACGTGATTGGAGACACTAATTCCTCTTTTGTCTCCTTCCTGGTCTCCATAAAATTTTATTAAAACTTTATTCCGGCCAGCAGGTCTCTGGAGTGGAAGTGCCCCTTCTTGCTCGACCAATAAGTTACGGTCTCATGGGATCATTCTTTTTTTTCTTCTTTCTTCTCCCTTTTCCATTTTCCCTCCTCTTTTTTTTATCTTGCCGACTAGCTTTGGAGGCTGGCAAATCGCTTAGAAACACCCCCTTCGGTGGATTCCCACCAGACGTAGATGGAAGAAGAGAATCGAATGGAGCTTTCTGTGATTTTATACCAGGATGAAGAGAGGGGAAAGGGTCAGTCTTAAAAGCGGTGTAATTCTATCACGAGAAAAAAAAACCGTTATAGCCTGGTGTCATAAAATTCCAAGTGTGGGGAAGGAGTAAAAAAAATGTTGGAGATAGGTTACGTCTAACTTACACCAGATTTGATTTAGTTCCTCTTGCTTTTAGGTATAAGGGTATCGAATGGATAGTTCTCCCTCCCACCCACCAGAGGCGCTGCCTCAACAGGGCAGTGCCATTTGCTGTGTTTTCAACCGCATTTCTAGTCACGTGTTAGAACCGCAGCCTGTACAATCTCCCACAGAGATGTAACAAGAAAAAAAGTAATGATGAATGAAAACCACCTGGGTCCATTTTGCTGGCAGCCAATTACCACTAGGTGCAATTTTCCGCAACCGCTGAAACCAAGTTGGCTCGAGATCCGAGTCCCACTGAGAGCAGCATTTTCTTCCCCTTTGGCTTCCAATCCGAGAGATGATACTCCAGTTGACAAAATAGGTCAGTTGTCCCCTCGGTACACCCCCTACCAAGAAGTCTTCCGGAAAAAAAAGAAGAGGTTGGGAATTACTCCCAGACTCTTTTTTCACTCCTGAAGAATATATATACACAGAGCCCACAGAGCTCACTTTCTTCAACTTGGCCTCTTCAGATTGGCTTCGTGACCCCCAAAGCGGTCAAGTTAATCAGAAATCCAGATGGACTCGAGTTTCGCCTTTTTCTGCTCCAATATATGGTCTTCTCCTTCTGGGGATTCCTGAGCAGCGCTCTGAAGAAGGTTTACCATTCGAAAAGTACTGGGTTCGAATCCCGGAGCACACTTGCACTTATTGCACTTGATTTCTGTAAGTAGTGTTCATTCCTTGTTGGATCACCTTGTACCTTATATAGAGATGAAGTTTAGAAGTGGGAAGTTCTCTTTGCCAGTGGTAAAGGAACCTGGGCTGCTCTATTGTCTTCTAGTGCATTTGTTCCGAGAGCCCTTGTCCTGGGTCCTCAAACTTGGAGAACCATTTCCAAGCCCTTTCCCCCTCGATTTTTATTATATTTATTTCAAAGGAAGCCGTGAATGGCGTCATCCTCGTAAGTGACTTTTTCCCCCCCTTTTGTTATATCCAGTCAAAATTTCCCAACTTCATGCTTCTGTGAGGCAATAATGAGAAAACTTGGGTTCCTGTTTTTTTGCTGGCAAAAATCATATATTGCACGCACTGCTCTGTAGAGTTATGCGGGATATTAGCTGAAGGTTTGGATCAAAATTAACTAGTTTCAATATAGGCTAAGCGCTCGCTCTGTACACGTCACTCAACTAGGACCAGCGCTTTAATAGGCGCAGTTGGTATCGATCTATCGGGAAAGAGCTTGGAAATGTCATCGTATCTTCATGTCTTTTTTTTGGTTATCATGGCAAGCCCGGCAAAGCGGTTTAAGGTCATAAGCTGAGCAACCTGAGACTGGTTGTATGGAATTTCCAGGATTATTAAATCCACTTTATGTCAAAGTTAGCGCAGGCCTCGGAAATGAAAATAGGCTGAATAAATTATGCAAGAGGATTAATATTAATATTGGTTGTTAGGATATTACTTTATCACATACCTTTGAATACATTATTAAACCAGTTCCTCTGAACTGCTTTGGAGTACAGTAATAATTAATAATAGAGTAACTTTGATAACTGTGGAAGTATGTTGAGTACCTTACAGTGATGCGACAGTATGCAGAGAGTACTTGAATGCTTTCTACTCTTTATTATTCATGCACCTGTAAGTATAGCTATATGAGGAACTTCAACTTGGTAAACAAGAACGGCAAAAACTTTTTACCGTATTAAGGAGTTTAAATTAGATTATGCATGGCCATAATAATTATACCCTGTAATCTGGCCTTCAAGTGGCTTAGTCCTCATATGCCTGATCATCTACATTCCATAGAGAGTAATTTAATATCTCGGACACATGATGTGAAATTGTAATCTTCATGGCACGCGTGACATTTTATGGACTAAAGTCAATTATCAGATGCAAGATTTAAGTGGTGGAAAATCCTAATTTGTCTGTGCCCACGCAAACTGATAAACAGCAATGTTTTGCGAAACCAGATACCCAAATTACAGTAAGTTACGGTGCTCTTTGATCCTGCTGCGTCCCCTTTGTACGAGTGTATGCTGTAAATGCGAATAGGATACAAATGCGAGTGAAGACCACTCAGTTGAGAAAGTGCCGACAAAGGTGGTGCCACCGCTTTAAAAGTGTCTAACGAATGAATCAATAGCCAGAAGTAAAGTTCAAAATTAACCACTTCACTGACTCTATACACTTTACATGCAGCCACAAAGAGCTCCCTACATTGTTTTAAACTAGGTCTCGTTGCTTCCAAACTTGAAATATCTCAACAAATTACATATCCTGTTATAAATATTTACTCGTATACGTGGATAAATAATTCTAAGAATTTAATTATTGAGGCTGCAGTAGGGTACTGCTTCAGGTGCAAATAATTTACGTACCGTACACGTTCAGTTATATTATTTTGAAATTAACGCGTGTTCTACGCTGTATATCTCTCCAACCACCGCACGTCACAGATTGCACAAGTTCATCGGAGCAGAATAATATTCACCTTGACTGCTCTCTGAACTCTGCTGCCAAACG
>JYFJ02007558.1:0-15338 GCA_000934665.2 Catajapyx aquilonaris
TGGACCGTTCCTTCCTCCAAGTTCCAGATTAAGGGGTACAATTTTCCATAATGGGTGGGATAGGGGGCCCCACCTCCACAGTATTCCTTCCTCCATGGTCCAACCGTGTCCAGCACAGTACAACGAATTATTTTACCACCCTGCCGGGGCGCGTTCTATAACATCATTTTTGCGTTCATTTCACTTCGTGTGACGTCAACGTTTTCGAGGGAAACAGTGACGTCACCATTTCCCTACATAAAAACCCCAATTACTCCGGAACTGGAACTGATTTCTTAAAAACGGAATATGCCAAAAAAATCCAAAAAATATGGGCGAATTTATTATGTAGTTTCCAAAATGAAGGCTAGTTCCTCATTGGACATGCTGTTGGCTGAATCTATGTGGCCTTCCCTGGACTGGCCTGTCCGAGCTCTCCAGTTCCTGGCTATAGAGAGGTTGCCATAGGAGAAATTCACTTGCAGGTGGAGAGAATATCGAACCATGGATATGTTAGGCTCAAATGCCTAAAATGGCCAATGGGCGGGGAAAAAACGTCCACACTGCGGAATGCTCTTTTCAAACCATCCATTCCGCGGAGTAGTCCTTTTCAAAACTGCCAGACCTTGATATGCTCTTTTTAAGCAGTGGGGAGCATTAGGTGCCTATGCCTGGATCCTAAACCTTTATTCATGTGTGGCACTGGCATCATCATGTCGACATGCTGCCATGGTCCAATGCAAGGGAAAATGTAGTTTGCTACCTTGCTTCTACACATCTCTCACCGAAGCAGTGGTGGCGGAGGGGATATGGTATTCGACTGCTAATCGGGAGGTCCTGGGTTCGAATCCCGGTGCCGGCAACTCTAACCGTGGTTTTCTGTGGTTTCCTACGGTTCCTCCAGGAGAATTCCGGAGTTGTTTCCTAAACTAATAGGCCACAGCCGCCTCCTTCTCCTATCCTATCCCAAAAAGCGCCGTAAAAACGAAATGAAGAGTTCCAGTCAAAAAAATCCCCCCTAAAGAGCCGCCGGCTGATAACGGGGTATGAATTATTAATTATTACACATCTCTCCCCCATCAATCACCCCTAACCCCAAATCTTCACCCACATCAAGTAAATTGAAGCGGAGATCTTTCCCAGGGAGGTGTCATTTGCATGACCTCATCTGCATGACCTCATCTGCCCCCTCCCCCAATCACCCCAAACACCATCACCTGTGCACTCGTCTAGTTTATGTAGGCAACCATATGTTGATTATAGTGGTCACCATTCCCTGTGATGACACTGACAGGGCCCCTGCAGGAGGAAGCCTAACCAACAACTTGTGTATACCAAACAGATATGATTGGGACAATAATTTTGAGGGCTCATAGTACATGTAGCTTACCATACAGCCAAAACAACAAGGCATACTTGCAACAAACTTGCAAGATTGGTTACTGTGTTCAAGGAAAGTTCATTCATTGAGTGATGTAATGTATGTTAGCAATAGGTACAGATTTGTGGCTGATAATTTCCACAGCCTGTGCTAGCACTAGCTGACAAGTACCTTCTCAGTTCCATATTGATAGGATTGTGAAATGGCTGAAGGCAAATATAAAACAAACACTCCATCACAACCTACTACACCATCATAGCCTTTGTGTATTTATTTGTGAAGCCAACAAATTTGCCAGACCGTGCATACATACACACCATTGCAGCATAATTATGCAAGGCATATTTGGTAATTCAGGCACCTGAGTTTCCTAAATTAGGGAGCCTGTTTTGGAGTTCAGCAATTCAAGTCCTACATCTTGGTGACTCTGTGTCCTTGTCCCACTCCTGATTTCCCTTAGTGTGCTCCCAGTTGCACTAAGTTACCTAAATTGGCTGAAAACTGGACTGTTCAGCAGTTCAGCTCACAGGGCAGGGCTGTAATTACTCAGGTATCACATGGCTTAACTAAGATTTTTTAGAATTGCCAAATTTGCAGCCTACTATGAGTACACGTACTATGTACTGTATAAGGCAAAGTCTTAAAGAGATGGTCACTGCACTAACAAGGTAACATGGCGACGTGAGAATAACAGATTTGGCAAAAAATCGCTCGGTGGGTAAATTACATGCATAGAATTCACTGGTGAAGGCAAAAAGACCCACTTCGCAGCCATTTTCTAGAGATGAGTGACAACAGATCCAGCGTGCTCAATGCTGTTTAGAGCAGCCGCCTCGTAATCCGCCTGTCCTGCTTGCTATTTTTTTTTGCTCCTTCCCCTCCCCTAGCCTAGCTGTATCTCTCAAAAAAATGGAGATGATTTTGCATTGATTCCAAATGCAAAATCGTCTCCATCTTTTTGAGTGGTAAAAGTATGTGAGGGAGGTAGACTATTGTTTGTGCCCGTCTTGTGCAAGTTTTAGTCACAATATTAACTGACGACATGCACACACACAAATAGAACTTTTTACATTGGTGAGGATCAAGCTATCACTATATATTTTTTAAAAAATTTCCTGCTTTCCACTTTATGCAGTTTTTCATATTCAGGGGAAGGTACAAGCCTTCAGGTAGACTAATTTGTGTTAGTCCGTAAGAGGGCAAATCATTGACGAGAAAAACATGTCATGTAGCAAAAAGGGATCCAGTATTTATTGCCATCTCTTATGTTGAGATAATTGCAGTAATTGTTAGGGCTGCACAGTGGTGTAGTGGTTAGAGCCAAAGCCTTCCACCTCTAAGGTCCTGAGTTCGATCCAAGGATCGGACAGAGGATGCTTATGTGGATAGAGTTCCGATGGGTTCTCTCTGCGTGGATTTTCTCGGGGTTCTCCGGTTTCCTCCCACTATCGAAATCCATCACAGCAAAGGCAATGATTATGGTCTGTCAATTAAAAAGATGATCCCCCTAAATAGCCCAATGAGGCTTATCATGGGGTATCCATTGTTGTTGTTGTTGTTGTTGTTGTTGTTGTTGTTGTTGTATAATAATAATAATAATAATAATAATAATAATAATTGCAGTAATTAGATTAAAACATGTGCCAAAGGACACTGAAATTCATCAGTATGTGCAGCCAAAAACAAAAGTAGGTTAATAACTTGACTAGAAAAAGAAAGGAGAGGATGGAGCAAAAAAAAAAAAAAGAGCATTGGTCTGGTGGATTACGAGGCGGCTGCTCTAAACAGCATTGAGCGCGCCCAATCTGTCATCACTCATATCTCGAAAATGGTTGCGAAGTGAGTCTTTTTGCTCTCACCAGTGAATTCTACTCATGTGATTTACCCACTGAGCAATTTTTGGCCAAATCCGTTATTCTCATGTCGCGATGTTCTTGTGTAAGTTGAGCAAATACATATTGTGTTATTCATCTCTCATGGAACATCTATTCTGCAGGGTCTGAGAGAAGAGGTGGAGGAAAGCAAGCTTAAGGAGAGGGACGCACGTAAGGAAAGAGATGGAGAGGCCCTGTCTCTTCCTCAAACCGAGAGAGAGATAGAAAGAGAGGAGAAAGCACTTCAGCAGCTTCAAAGGGAGAAGAAAGAGACAGTCTATAAGTTAATGGACCTGAGAAATGCACAGGAGGAGACCAATCTACACACTGTGTCTGTCTTGGAGGAAGAATTGGAAACAGTCCTTAAGAAGATTCAATCATATGAAGATAAAAAGCATGAACTGTCCCAGATCATAGCTGCCATTGATGAAGAGCTAAGCAATTTAGACAAAATCATCCAAGACTACAATCAGGAGAGGAAGAGACTTCAGAAGCATAGTTCTCTCCTCCAGGTACTGTGACATGCCATATTTACTCTTGTGGCGTTCACTGGGCAACTAATGGCCCAAAAGTCTGGACACATAGTTTGTCCAGCGAAAGGATGCCATGACATCACTTGCTCTAGCAATTTCCGTCAGAATGAGTATCCAGGCAATCTGCGAGTCATTGATTGTTAGAGGGAGTGATGTCATATGGCATTCTTTTGCTGGAAAAATTATAGGTAATTGTATTGTATTGTTGGTTGACAACTGGCAACCTGGCAACCAACATCACAATACAATTACCTATGTGTGCAGATGCTTAGGTCACCCTGTAGATGAGCTCTAATGTATAAAGGACCTGTTCAAGTAGCCCCGCTACCTAAACGGCAACCATCTTGCGCATCTTGTAGTGTATAATCTATGCACCTAGTTTTACGCTAAAGGCCGCTGGGTTCACCACTGACTGTATCTTTGATGTGGTAGGGGTTGCTACCTAGCGGCCTTGGTAGGATTCAAAACATGTTGTCACGTGGTGAACTGTTTTATTAGTTGATTTAGAGGCACGAAAACTCGTGTGGTTTTTACCCCATAAAAATGTTGTAAGAATATTCGCGTGAGACAAATGCCGCCTCAGGGAACCGATATGCGAAATGCAAGCCCCATCGAGATATCACGCGTTAGCCCAATCGCGTATCTCTCCCTCTCTCCCTCTCCTCTCTCTCTCACTCTCCCCTAAAAGAGAGAGAGGAGCGAGGGGCGGATTCAGGATGGCGCTCGTTGGCAAAGCAAGGGCGAACTCTTTCTCCAAACTGATGAAGGTCACCCTTTAGAAGCATTCTTCCATTGAATGACATATATTAGAGTGGCTGGAGAGCAACATTTTGATCCGACTCCCCTGCGTTGCCAAGTTTCAGTGATCTGCTCCAATCTAATTGACACGAATCATTGAGCCATGTGGGTGGCCTTTCTTTGCCAGGATAACTTTGAACAGGTCCTTTGAAACTGAAGGTTCATAACCTCAGGCATATATTTAGTCTGGGTGCTAAGGGGTTGAACGTTGCATTTTATGACGAAAGTATGAAACTCGGTAGGCTACACTTGTTCTTTGGACACTTCTGATCATATCTGGACATGGAGCCACGATGACCCACCCTGGAGGAGGTCACTTTCGAAGGGTTGCCATAACTACCAGGTGCAGCATCCTTTAGGACGTCGTATTCAGTGACAAAAACATGAAACTCGCCACAATTGGTCTTTGGACACTTCTGAACATGTCTGGATGTGGGGCCATGATGGGTGGGTCACTTGCAGGGTTGCCAGATCTAATGGACCCAATATACCTCTCTGCGTAGACCATGTGAATTGGGCACTTGCATTCGGTGATAAAAATGTGAAGCATGGTACAATAGTTGTTGAACACATCTCAACATATCTGGACATGGGGCCACGGTGGGTGACCCCTGGTGGCCCCGGCAGGGGTCACTATCGCGGAGTTTCCAAATCGAACATGTGCTGCATCCCTTTACATGAATAAGGGCCTTAAAACATGAAACTCACCCCAATTGGTCTTTGGACACTACTGAACATGTCTGGAAGTGAGACCACTATGGATGACCCCACTGGGGTCACTCGCAGGGTTGCCAGATCTAATGGGCCCAATTCATAAACTAAGTGAATAGGGACCTTGGATTCGGTGACAAAGACGTGAAACTCGGTACAATAGTGTTTTGCGCTCTTCCGAACATATCTGGACGTGGGGCCACAAGATCCACCCCGATGGAGGGCACTCTCGCTGGGTTGCCATATCTTAACAGAATGTGCAACATAGTGCAACATAGTGATAGTGCCCTCCATCGGGGTGGGTCATTGTGGCCCCACGTCCAGATATGTTCGAAAGTGTTCAAAGAACAGTTGTACAGAGTTTCACGTCTTTGTCACCAAATGCAAGTTCCCTATTCAAACACAAACGCATGTTGCACATTCTGTTAGATATTGCAACCCCACTAGAGTGCCCTCCATTGGAGTGGGTCATCATGGTCCCACGTCCAGATATGTTCGGAAGTGCACAAAGAACTAGTGTACCGAGTTTCACGTCTTTGTCACCAAATGCAAGTCCCCTATTCAAATATAAACGCATGTTGTACAGTTTGTTAGATATGGCAACACCATGATAGTGCCCTCCATCGGGGTGGGTCATCGTGCCCCCACATCCAGATATGTTCAGAAGTGTGCAAAGAACTATATTGTACCGAGTTTCAAGTCTTTATCACCGAATGCAAGCTCCCTATTCACATGGTTTATGTAGAGAGCCCATTAGATCTGGCAACCCTGCGTGTGACCCAAAGCAGGGTCAGTCATCATGGCCCCACATCCAGACATGTTCAGAAGTGTCCAAAGAGCAATAATTATTGTGGCAAGTTTCATGTTTTTGTCACCGAATACGAGGTCCTCAAAGGATGCTGCATCTGGTAGTTATGGCAATCCTGCGAAATGGACCTCCACTGGGGTGGGTAATCGTGGTCCCACGTCCAGATATGATCAGAAGTGTCTAAAGAACAAGTGTACCGAGTTTCATATTTTTGTCACAAAATGCCAAGTTTGGGCCAACTTTGTCCCTTAGCACCTGGACTAATATAACCTTCCTTCCCCCACTCTTTGCTTCTCAGGAAGAGGCACAGAAAGCTACTCAGGCAACAGAAAATGTCACCAGTAACCACAAGAGAGTAAAAGAAAGAATTGTGGAAGAAGTGTGCAGATTGGAGGCAAGCAAAGCATCATTGGCAGAGAAGAGGAAGGAGCTAGAGATGTGGACTGAATTAGCCACCAAGAGATATCCTGAACGAGTAACAAAACCTCGTACACCAGCAGAAATGCGCCAGAAAATAAGAGATATGAAAGCCCAAATTGCTAAGATGGAGGAGGTGAGTGGCACCATGGAGTCTGTGCAAAATGAATACCTTCCCAGGAAGAAAAGATATGACAACGTAGTAGGGCAGATTCAAGGATGGCAGTTCTTGATCAAGAACCTAAATGAGGGAATTGATTGGCGCATAATTCAGTTTAGGAAGTTCCAGGCACAAGTTACAAGCATGGTGAAGTTCCACTTCAGTAAACTTCTCCGAGCAAGGAATTTTACAGTAAGTTCCTAATTTCAGTTGGTAGCTTTCAGGGCATGCATTTGCAACCTTTTTCTAGCTCGTCACTTCAGCTGGGCTTAACATGTAAAAGCGCAGCAGCTACTTCTCACCAACTAACAAGGGGGGGCCATGAAGTGGGCTCTGACAGATTTGCATGAAACTTGCACAGTAGGTGTATCACAGACCTACAATTTCACTGGTAAGGGCCATTTTCTGCCAAGGCCAGCTGTTTTCGATCTATGAGGCACACATTCAGGAGAGTAAGGTAAGTGAACAGAAAGAGCTAGGAAAGTGGGCTGTTCAGTTTCCAGGGGCACCCAAACAACAAGGTAACCAACAGCGCAATGCTCCAGGGAGGGTTCGAATCATCTTCAGGACCAATAATTGGTTCATTTTATGTTTGGTATTTTCCTTCCCGCATTACCTTTACCTCCCCTGTACCCATAATGCCAATGTACGGTTCCCTTCATTTATGGGACCCACGTTGCACGCCTCTTATCAACATGATGCAATAACCACAACTTTCGACGTAAATCAGGAACAAAACGGAGGGGGTAGCTGCGTCGAGACTCTGCTGCACACTTTCGTGCAGACATCATCCGACACCATCTGCCAGAAACCCCTCAAAACCTTTCCTTCCGATGAGTTGTTCTAATGCACTTGTGGGCTTATTTTCCTCAAAATCGTTCAGGCAATACATTTTGCATTGCTCCATCAAAACGGAAGCAATATTTTTGAAACTGACACATTGGAAAGTGTTGGGGCTCTCCATTGTGAAACACAAATGAGTGATTGGAGGAAAACAAGTCAAAAATTAAACCAGGGCTCACTTGCAAAGCAGCTTGCCAATGGAACAACAACTGAAGATGATTCTAATGTGATTAGAACCCTCCCTGGAGCATTGCGCTGTTGGGTAACTTGTTGTTTACTAGCTGCGTGCGCCTGGAAACTGAACAGCCCGCTTTCCTAACGCTTCCCGTCCCCTCACCTTACTCTCCTGAACGCACCCATGCGGATCCATTGTCCCTCATAGATCGACAACGGCTGGCCGTAGCAGAAAATGGCCCATACCAGTGAAATTGTAGGCCTGTGATACACCTACTGTNCCCCCTTGTAAGTAGGGCACATGCATGTAGATGTAGCACAGCATTTATGTCTGTAAACACGTATTGCACTTGGCCAAACCTGAGGAGAAGGGGAGGAGAATTCGCTAATCTTGTATGACAACAAGTATGGGCTGTATGGCAATGATATGGGAGCCTTAGTGATGGTATAAAATGATGCCTCTGCAGTTCTAGCTTGCATGATGTCATGCAAAGCTTAGTGAGTTATGCCTCTTCCAGGTAAAACCAGTGTAGTGGTTTACTTCACTCTCCAGGGCAGGGAATCAAGGACGTAGGGGAAGGAAAGGGATTTTCGGGGGAGGGGACATGGGTGCAAGTGCAATGTCTCTGCTTTGGGCCATGTGCAGTCACCCAGGAGGTCAGGTTGCCAGACACCTGCAAGGTGCGGGTCAGAGACCCTCCTGACGTAGCCGAAAGGGAAATCCCGGGCGGGGATCGTACCCGGGACCTTTCAATCAGCAAGCCGAGATGTTACCATCTCGGCCACCACACCTCCCCCGACTGCTAGTTACTACTAACTTATCAGTGCCATATTTATCACTGATACTGCTAAGTTAGCATTAACTGGCAGTGAGACAAAAATATTCCATTGTTTGCATTCAAGCAGTGCCGGGGAAGAGGAGTGTGGTTTCTACTTTTTTCCCCTCACTCTGTCGGTAATTTTGGTTCCTCTCTGTACCACACAGAGTGACATCGATGGAGCTTCAAATTCCAGTAAAGTTCATATATTATGTAACTGTTTTCGTTTTCAAATGAAAAGGGTGGGACTCTCTGGTCTAAAATGGGGTCTGGGGGGTGGTGTTGTTGTTAGTCTTTTGTTTCTCCCCCTCCTCTTGTGATTTTTGTGTCATCTTCATGTCTGTAAAAATGTAGATCGACAGAGCTTCAAATATCAGTAAAAATCATCTCAGTAACCTTTCCAATTTTTGAGTAAAATGGAGGAGAAAATTCACCCACTTTTTGCAGGGGGACCCATTATTTTGTCTAACCCCTGTATATGGATTCATTAAAATACAGTTTAACAAAGTGTACAAAATCAACACACATATTTTACTTGTCCAAATGTGAGTGCATTTGCCTCTTGTGTTCCCCAGAGGGGACACCAGATTTCAACACTACTCTCAGACAAGGAAAGTAAAAAATATGCCTATATTTTTCCCCATCGACATCATCATTCATAAGTTCTCAAAGTATTACAAACAATAAATTACTCGTAGCACTAGTCAACATTTGAGAATTAATTACTAATCATATTCGGAACATGAAGGTGCAGCCATTTTTCCCTGAGTTAAAATTCAAACACAGTCACGTATCTTAACAAGCTGAAGCAATACTCAGCAAGTTTGAACATGTATCGTTAGCTGGGACTCTACTGAAGCACCTGTGACTACTGCCAGCTCTTTAGCTGGAGAAGAACCTGCGCAAAAAAATTAAAACGTAACAACTGTGCAGGTGTCCCCTATAGGAGAGGCTAGGCATACCTGGGTTAATTTAGTACAGTACCAGAAGCATTCCAAAAAATTAGACAAGAATCAAAATTATGGAAATGTACCTCTGTTATTGCAGCATGCCAGCCATGCATTATACCGCATGCTGGCCAACCTCGTTTCATACCGGCATGCCACTTGAGGTGAGGTAATACAGTATTGCTAGTAAAATTTGGGAAAAATTGATCTCACTGCAGCAGAAACATGCAATTTAGGTACAAATATGTAGCTGTATATCATTTTCTGAATGGTGAGTGTGAATACCAAATGCATATTGTATTTTTCAGGGAAGAATAAACCTAGATCACCAGCATCAGAGGCTGGAGTTGTCAGTGAACCCATATGATGGCACACGTGAAGTGGTGTCCCTCTCCGGTGGGGAGCGCTCCTTTTCAACCATTTCTCTCATCCTTGCACTGTGGGCTGCCATGGAAACCCCTTTTTGCATGCTAGATGAGTTCGATGTCTTTATGGTACGTATGTTTTAAATCTGTTGAAACACTTTGATGGATCTGATAGCATAATGTATATTCATAGTCACAAGGCATATGCCAATAATAATATTTGCCTGAAAGTATGGTCTGGCTTATCCAGAGGATTGATGCTGTCTTGACCATTTAGGCTGACAATATTGGTAAAAGCTGCTTCTTAAAATGAAGGAATAACCGTTTCCTTTCTCATTTTTGATACCCTCAGGATGAAGCAAACAGGCGTGTTAGCACGGACCTGTTGATAGCAATGGCGAAGATTTATGACACACGCCAATATGTGTTTCTTACGCCTCTCCGCCTGCATAGTATCACTCCCGATGACACTGTCAGGATCTTTCGCATGGACGATCCTGCCAGAAATGATGAGAAAGCTGAAAATGCACAGTAGATAAGATTGTGCAGTTACAGTCCATTTATGAACATGTGGAAACTTGGGGACTCAGCGTGCACTGAGTCACCGAAGGAAAACCATTCCAGTGTTGTATTTCAAATGCGGTCATACATCTTGGAGTTAATTGTGCCATTAGCAGTAGTGATGAAGGTGAAATTCACTACATTTCTGTAATTGGATGGACATTTATAAAATCAGTTTTTAAAAATATATCACTCTACGTAATAGTTTAGGACTTCGCATTACTGCCACTGAAATCCTCCTACAGAGCAATAATTTTACTTGTGTCTTGAATGACTACAAGCTGCACATTATCCTTGTCACTTGCAATTTTGGTTTGGAAACTGCCTGCAACCACAATATATTTAGCTTTAGAAGAATTGAATCTGGGGAACCTATTATGGCACAGTATGGTATTTTATGTTCAAGTAGTGGCCAATCTTGCAGCATTTCAGTTGTTCCAACTATAGTGCTCTTTTTACAACGAAGCTAATCAAAAGCAAATGATTTCTTTTAATATCACAGAAATCTAGACGACAGTCATGTGATCCTAACATATGAAAAACTGATTTTATACATTGTCTCTAAACCTAAGCATATCAGTGTTGTAGTCCATGCGATTCAAATGTTTTGCCTTTTGCAAGAAAAGGGCAAAACATAGGTTGCTAGACAGATTTTTTTTCATGCATTGCTTATTTGGAAGAAAAGTCACTGCTCTCTATTGAATTTTTGAGATGATTAATTGCAAAAGACATTGCAACCTTTTGCATAGGCATTCTTCATGTATATCACCCTAGCAGGGAGTTATGCCAGAGTGAGAGATACAGCCAGAAGGACGTATAAAACAAAAAAAACAAGAAAACAAGAATAAAACCTGTTTTAGCAATTATGGTACTAAAACGTGCAGCAGTTGGTGTAGTAAAGGTGTAAAACAATGCAAGGAACCCTCCTGGGATTGATTTTGCAGTGACCCACAATAATTTTTAGTAAAGGTTTTTGCTAGTAATGTTACATGAAAAAGTGAAAAAGCAGATTGTGCTAAATTAGATCTCCAGCCGAGTAATTTGGATTTAAAAATCGCGATTTTGCCATTTTCCCCCCAACTTTTTATGACCACAGAAAGGGTTAGGAGAATGGGGACTGTTTTTATATAATTTTTTTGGTAATGGTTGAAAATGAATTTTTGAGTTGCTTATTGTTCACAACTAGTAACTTAATATTTTATGAACCTTGTTTCCACGTTGTGGCAACCCTTAAAATAGGGCAATTCTACAGGAAAGCAATAATTCACAAAATTAACTCAATATCAATTTATTTGAGTAGAAAATTTGCAACCTTGAAAAATTGTTAATCTTTTATTACCTCTGTAAGAAGTTTAATAATGATCCTTAAATGTTCCCAACACCTGTGGCCATTTGAAGTTTGAAAAACTAAATTTTAAAATCCAAATTTCAAAGTTGGGAATCGCAATAGGCAAAAATTTGGTTTCACTATTGCACCAAATATGATAAGAAACAACTCAGGGCCGGTTTCACCAAGCCCGGTTTTGATAAAACCCCAGTTCTTTCAGAAAATCCCTATTCTATTTGCCGGGATTTTCTGAAAGAACCGGGGTTTCATCAAAACTGGACTCGGTGAAACCAGCCCTTAGACGAAAAATTACAGTGAATCATTGCAAAATCAATCCTGGAGGAGATCCTTTATATGTATCTCGAAAGTTGTTGCCATGGTCCCCCCCTCTCTCTTACTGCAGTAAGATTCCATCCTGATTCTGGTCACGGACTGCTAGTGGTATATTCAAAATGCGTATATTTAAGAAAGGAAATTTTATTTATGCGGAAAAGGTCATGGCTTGACATAACATGTCATATATTTTTTGGGAGGGAATTCAGTCCTGTGTGACTGTGATATGGGCGGGGGGGGGGGGGGGGGGTCAANGGAGAATGGAGGCATTATTTATGGACAACCCACAAATTGTTCATGTCAAGTACAAGAGAAGAAAAAGAGGGAAATTTTTTCTATTACTCATTGGTTATAGCCACACTATTAATTCATCAAAAGCAATATGCGGTACCAAAGATAAAAATTACGTGCTGTTAATGTTAGTAATATTTAATGAAATGTTGCATGTGCTGCTTTGTTAATTGGTGGAGTGTGGAACTGAAGAAAATCGTAGAGCAAGCCTTCCAGACAAAGTTTTGGGAGAATCCCATTGATACTGGAATTTTGGCGGCTTCTTGCATTTATCTGGAATCATATTTTATGTCTTATTAAAGGTATACACACTCCAGGGCTTTGAGACATGCAGAAGAGAATGCGCACTTTGTATTGCATACGATGCACACATTAATCATGTCCTGGTGTGAACATACGGCAATTGTTCTCTTTCCGGCTGTATACAGGGTGTTCCAAGTGTCATATGGACATTTTTAGTCGTAGCTATTATTGCCTGAAATAGTGGTTTGTGCCTGTATCCAGATGCCCAATAATTCCCAGGTAGTAGAATATAGCAGTTGCCATAGACCTTAGACCACGCTCTAAGGTCTATGGCAGTTGCTATGTAATAGGGCACCTAGCTCAGGGTGCAACAAGCTACAAAAAAAAAGAAGTTACCAGTGAAATTTCCTATAAAAGGACTCAAACACTTGGAACATCCTGTATATTGGGAAGTCAGTGTTACCTACATATAAATGAAAGATATTATTCTTGGTCAATATATGGTTCTGTAAGACAATCCCACATTGCCAACAAATGTATAAGATTGATAACTGAAAACAATATATTTATGCAGTTGTGACTATCCTGAACAAATTATTTTGACCCATGGGCACGTAAGGTTAAGGACGGAGCCCATTTTCTTGCAGGACAGACCCTAGTGGAGTAACTGAAAAAGAGGTGTATTTTTAAGGTAATATTAGCTGATCTTATTGATACTCCAAAAAAGTAACTGTTTATATGCACCTTAGCGTGAAAAAGCCAATTGCTAGTTAAACAGATATCTCTATGGGAACTCATAGCCTGCAAGGAAGTAATTCAGCAGAAATAGTCATCACGTACGTATGAAACAACTTGAATGGTAACAGGATTTAATGGAACTCAACACAGATAACTAATTAGGCTAATCCCTTCCAGGGATCCAAAACAACAAGGAGGGATCTAATGAGGAGATACAGCCAGAGCATCATCAGAGGAAGTAGAGGGTGTCGCTGAGGTGTTCGTGCACGTTGGAGTGGATGTACTCCCCGACGAGGTAGGCCAGCTTGTGGGCGTACTGGCAGGGGGCAGGGACATGGACGGTGCCGCTCCAGTTGAAGTACAGGTGGCACAACTTGTAAGTGAGGAGCTGGATCTTGTCAGGCCCCAGGTCCAAGGTGTCGTGGATGATGGAGTAGCTGGTGGGGGCCACGGTGCCCTGCCTGACAGACTGGGAGATGAGGTAGAAGTCGTACCTCTCCGGAAAGGTGATGACGTCGTCCACTATGGTCCCTGGGAAGGGGTTGCCTGCCTGGGCGGTCATGATCCTCGTGTTCAGCCTCTTGTTCACTATCACGAAGCCAAACTTGCATTCTTGCTCAGAGGGGCCGTACATCCTGGTCAGGGCTGCCAGGATCTGGGACAGCTCGTGGTCACGGACATAGCCAACCTATATACAGAAAAGGAGAAGAAGAAGAAGAAGAAGTGTTAAGTGTCAACACCTCAGAGAGCCATACCCAAGACTCGTACCTGGCCTTCCCCAACTCCATCACGGTAGAGGATGACACGGCTGGGCAGCCTTCCGTTGGCCTGCTTGTACTTCTGGAGGGCCTGGACCATGTTGTTGGAGACGAAGTTGGAGACTTCCTCTTGGTGCGAGTGGATGGCCACGGTGCTGTAGTAGCGGGTGAAGACGTTGTTCATGGAGGCCACCAGGGCTCCCACCGAGGTCCCCTTCTGGGCCGTGTTGTGGTGGACGTCGAAGCCCACCACCATGCAGTTCTTGAGGGGGATGTTTGCGGACCAGGGCTCCCCTCCCAGCTTGCAGTTGATCTGGATGGCTATCTGGGTGGCGATGGTAGGTAGGCCCTTGGACGAGAGGTTGCGGGCCAGCACCACCTGGGAGGCTATCCCCTGCTCCACGTAGCACCTCTTCTTGACCGCCCCGTACACGTCCTTCCTGTTGGTGGCCAGCACCACCATCACCATCTGGGGGTTGCACTGGACGCAGGCCTCGTCTATGGCCCTTATGTAGTTCTGCGGCATCACGTCCGGAAGGAACTCCACCAGAGGGTAGGCCATGGTCAGGCTCATCCCGGAGGCCGCGTCCTGCAAGGTCCTGAGGAAGGGGCCCAGCTCTGCCCTGTTGCGGGCAGGGGCGATGACGGCCCAGTTGTGCAGGTTGACCACCTTGAGCATGGAGCACCTCCTCAGGGTGTTGGTCCAGTCCGCCTGGATCCCTCCGTTGACCCTCCTGCGAGTCCTGCCCTGCCCCAGCACGATGGTCTCTGGTTCCAGCTGGCGACCATTGAGCTCGATAAGGTCGCTCCCAAAGTTCACGTCCAGCTTGCCCAGCTCCTCCATGCAACGGGGCTCGCTGTGGATGCGGCTCATGAACCGCTGGAGGACCTGGACCTTCTTGTCCGGGGACTGGTTGGTGTGCTGCCCTATGGCCTTCATCAGCTTGAAGTTCTCCCTCATGGACTGGTCCACCCCCGTCATGACGCACAGCTCGGGCACCAGGTAGACGCACTCCACCTCCCCCCTGTGGACGTCCTTCTTCCTCGGCCTGGACACCAGCAGGGGCTGCCCCATCTCCGTCACCCTCTCGTTGTAGCGGCTGAAGTAGTACTCCACGTAGGTGGTGGCCTTGTCGTCCCTCATCATGAACTTGTTCAAGGGGCACTTTTCCCAGTCGATGCCGTCGATGCGGTACGTCTTGGAGTTGTACTTGGTCATGACGATGGTCCCCAAGAGGGCCTCTGCCGCCAGCTTCTGGTAGTTGTTCCTGTCCCTGTT
>JYFJ02007559.1:0-15217 GCA_000934665.2 Catajapyx aquilonaris
GCCGTGACAGCGAGAGGAAGAAGTGTCAAACTCACGGGCCGGCCCGCGACGGGCTCCCCGCAACAATGAATAGCGTAGCCTAGAGCGCGCTCTTAAGTGATTAGTATTATATGAAATGTAGTGTTGACCTACTACATTTCTTAATTTTTTCATCATTCAAATTTTGACACTCATTATGTTTCCTAACAGTGGCCTGCAATTGGTTGGATGGGAAGCACTTACAGCTGAGAGGAACACAAGATTACTCAATTAAATATGCTATTTTGATAGCATTGTACAATTCGTAAGCTATTAAACCAGTGCTGAATGTATTGGATGAGCCCAAATGCATTGAATCCTTTCAATCTCATCACATAATTTCATACACAGCAGGTGCCTTAATGAGATGTAATACCATTTTGAGCAGGAATGTAGCCGAAGTTTGGAGGTTTGGGATATCAAGGTTAATGACCATTTTCCATGACTTTTTTTGTAATTGGCAAAAATGTGACATCCAAATTTTTCAGCTTAACTTCATGAAACATTGTTTTCAATTTTTTTCCAGTCACATAAAAGTGAAAATGCACCCAAAAAAACAAGCAACTTTCTAGAAAGACACTCAGGTTTTGTCAAACTCAATTTTTCATGAAGAAACCAAATTCTCACCTCAACGTCCTTCTGCATAAAGAGGATGTAATCTATCTCATGCTCCCCCCAGCAGTTGTCAGAGGGGGCTTGGTAATGTATGCGGGTCAGGTAAGTAAAGTCATCTAAGGGAAGCTGTTCAGGAGGAATTCCTAACTCCAATTCCAGTCTCCTTCTGGCTGCCCTCCTCACTCCTAGGGCCTTGTCCTCTTCAAGCTCGGAGGGAGTATGCAAAGGATGGCTGCAGCAAGTGTTTGTGTAGTAGAGAGGAAATGTTATCTTCGTACGAGAGCGCTGTTGCAGCAGAAGTTCACCCTAGATAAAAGAGTTCAATAACAGAATAAGATCTTCCTGAGACATCCCCATCCTCAATAGTGTTATTACATACATACATACATACATTCATTCACGGCATATTCCCATCAAGATGGGGTTACCAGCGATGACCAGGTAGGGCTTATAGTCCACCTGGCCATCTCGAACGACCATTATAATGAATCCTCTGGTGACTGGTGACTCTGGTCAATAGTGTTATTAATGCTCAATATTAATTATGCTAGGAAAACTCCACTAAACTTTACAATTTGCATGTATGACCAGCCACAGTATGTTTGTTAACCTTTAAAAAAATCCAACAACTGTATTGTTTTCATCTCATTGTTTTACCAGACATATCAAAATGAAAGGTAGATTTCAATTTATAATAGCTATTGAGAACCTTGGTCTCAATTCATGTGCAAAAGAATCTAGCCATAAACAAAATAAACAAGATATGATCACAGTAAAAAGTGCAATTATTACAACATTACATCTTACAATCCTACACAAAAACGCTCACCTTTGAATTAAACAAGAAAACGCTGAAAGCACGGTGGAGAGGGCAAGTTCCAGAAGCGCCAACCAGGTGGCAATTGCGTTTGCTCTCCAATCCAATATTTTTGTCATTAGAATCCACCAAGATACACGGTTCTTCCAGCAGCTCTCTCTGCACAGGGTCCAGGTGACTCTCCTTAACCACTGGGCCCACCTGAGCTCCAAATGATCTCAAACCTCCATTGGCACTGCCACTACTGCCTCCACCACTAGCGCTGCTTCCACCATTGGCCAAGCCTAGGCTCTGTTTGCCCAACTTCAACACTGCTGACATCAATCTCATTCTGCAAGGGAAAAAATAGTCATAAGTAACAATGCATGAGATTATTGGAATGTCAGTATGCTAGACTTGAGCTACTTTGCAAACACTTGTCACTTTGAGGAGTGTTCCACCATAAAGGCCACCTCATAATTTAAATTTTTGAGATTTGGCAATGTAATGCCTTTACTAGTAAAATATCACCCTCACAGGACCTCTGCAATGAGGCAAGATTTACTATTACACCCTGACGAAGAAATATCAACAGACAACAGACACATGTATGCCCCCCTTTTCGTTGCACATTTCAAACTTTAGTTGCATCTGTCAATACATGTGTCTGTTGTCTGTGCTAATATTGCACTTCCCCTTTGGTAAGAAATAGATAACTACATTTTCTTTCACTCATAGAATTTCTGCGAGTACCTGAGCAGTCTACAGAATTTTTAAATAATTGGTCACGTGAGGGTAGCGAGGACCTCCTCGTTATCTGCTGGCACCCCAATATTTTGGGCCAAGCTGTGATGTATATGTATGAATTTGAATGAATCATTATGAATGAAAAGAATTTCTTCTGTTTGCTAAAAATATAAATAACCAAGAGACATGACAGTAATTCCTGAAAACAGCCGAAGTTTAAAAAATTTGTGACATGACGTGAGTCCAACACATCCAGCATTCCTAATTGGAAAGGGACGTCATTCATCATATACCTACAGTTTTATGTTATGTACACAGCAATTAAAAGCAGTTGCACGCTACGAACTCCGCCCTGCCTGACGTGTGCAGGTCCCTGGGGAAATTCCCTTTTTTTGTGTGTGCACCTTTTTCCAACTGGGCCACCGTCACTCCTTCATTCCGGTCCAGACAGCCTGCGGTGTCTTCTGGTTAACAAAGTTACGCAACAACCCCACAGCCTCCCACACTCAACGTCACCTCAACACTACCCGGTGTTCATTAGAATTCGGAATGGCCTTACTGTGCAACGAGGGTGCGACGCAGGGCCGTGACCCACTAGTCGCGCAGTGGCCCCGGCACCGACGCCGTCACCTCGGGTCGTCCCTTTCCAGGACAAGTGCGGTGCGAGGAAGACACGAAACGGGAAGGACGGACCCTACGTGGACAACTACCCTCGCTTTCCTTCCAGGAATCAACAACGTCGCACGCAGCAGACACGACTGTGTTGCCAACCTCCCAATCCCAATAGAGCCAACGGAACTACTGAAATGTTTAGTTTGGCAAACACCCGCTTCCGGGCCTAGGCGCCACTGTCGGACACGCACGCGCCGATTTCAAGTCGGTTTAATGACAAAATGTACGGCCTCATAATTTGCTGGGGAGAAAAATAATGCAGAAGGGATTCAAGGCCCTGATGGTAAACTCATTGCCGTCATATATTCGCTCGGTGGCGCAATTGCTTATGTTGTGTATGGAGATTGTGTAATGACGTAATGTCTCTCTTTTGACAGAGATTAGCATCATTTCGTTTGCATAGAAGTAAACTGTCAGGTAATGTGGCAGAAAGGCTGCCTTGTCGTCCCAAATGAGAGGAGTTTGTGCGATGCAACATTTTCCGTCTCGTAAATGAATGACTGAATTAATGTACGGTAATAAATGAATGCGGAGTGAATTTAAATAGGACGTTATTCGTTTCTCCCTTTGTAGAAATAACGGGCCTAAACAGGTGCATTTTTTCATTTAGTATCTATATTCTGCACTTAATTAGTTACTACCCTACACTGCTACACATAAACAGACAATACCATAATGCCACAAGATGAATAATCTAAGCTTCACTTTGGGGGATTCACTCTCAATTGCGACCAGAAAAAAAAAACAACTCTGAACCAGAAGAAATTACCTGGAGGAAGCGTGTCAGTTCACAAGGCCCGTGAAACGTGCTGTCTGCTTATTTTAAAAATAATATACGGTATATGGCATAGTACACATAGCATCACTCCTGATAGCATGCATATTTATCGCAGGTAAAATTATGTTAGTTTTGAACAAACTGGAGTCGCAGATATTCTTATTTTCACAAGAACGTTGTCAAATAAGTTGTATGCTGCATACTGTAGACTATATGTGTATTTTTATACGTTACAATAATTTTTAACTATAACTCACCAAAAGGACGCCTCTGCTGTATTAGCTGATCCTCCGTTCAATGAAGCTCAGAAGCAATCTGCTCAAGGATTAAAGGAGTAGCATTTGCGTCACTTTCTTCGGCAAAAAAAACAACAACCTTAAGCAATACAACAAGCAAGGTGAGGTGGTCACACTTTGCGTCACTCCTACAATCACCTCGAAGGCCTCTCCCATGCAGAGGGCATAATTTTTTTGCCCTGCTATTGAGAAAGAAAGATGACCTGCGAAATAAGGCTATTTTAACCTCACAGGTGGCGACTAGAGAACTTTATGACAGAAATATAATATTTTGAATCCTCTACCTTCGAGAAATAAACGTATGTAGACACATGCCCGTGCAGAGCAGGCCCGGGGCACGAGTAATGTTAAAATGCGCAAGCGGGAATTATTCACCTCTGGCATTGACATTACAAACGCACAATTTTTTGTTTGCATTGTTGGGAAGATCTCATTATTTATTATTTCTGCTTGAATTTTTCTTTTTTAAAAACGCCTACCTACAGTACTGTACAATTCCACTAGACAAGGTTAATAATAAAACGTTGTCAGTAACCGGCTGGTATGCATGACAGCATGTAAGTTCGGCCTAACTTGGTCCAGGTTGCATGATAATATAATGGAATGGACCAGTGCCAGAGTGTGGTGTTAAGGTCACTACTTTGTATATGAGTGTTTGAAACTTTTTTTGTCTTTTTTTTTGCAAATACTGTACAGAGTGTAGGGCATGTAGGTGTTTGCGAAAACTAATAGGCAATGATTGTATGTTGGTACTGGGCATACTGTACACACTACTGCACACAGGCACTGATTTGCCTGCAACACCCAACCTTGCCAGCCACCTCTCACTGGACATGATCAAAATATTTTGATAGGCCTACGTAAGGATTTCCAAATGGTTACAATCATATTGGAAAGCCAAATTCTGTTTTAATTCTGGGCTAAAAAGTAAATGCCCCGGTTCATGCTAAGGTTAGTCCTATTCGTATTTTTCAACCTTTGCATATGTGCAACTTCCTCACGGAAAGAGCAAGAGAGATAATGGCAGTTAACTGAAGCAAAATTTAACTTTTTCTGTTTTATTCGGGTCACACATTTTTCTGACTTACTGTTCACTGTAGAGGTGTTTACTGGTTTTAAAAAACACACACACAAGCCTGTAAATAACTTAATGGCGAAATAAGTAGCAATGCAGCATAAATATTGATTTTTTATTATTACACAAGATGACATGTCAAACAGTAACATGCAGCATTTTCCTGAAATACAGGATAATCAGGACAAGGCTTTGCTTGTTGTAATATAAGGGATCAGGGATTGCAGTCGTATAATTCAATGTCATCATCCAATACAGGTTTATCTGATAAAAAATAGCATGTGAAGAACTACAGGAATTACGTTGACATGGTATCACTAATCAAGGAAGTCCTTTGGGTTACATCACTCTCACCTTGCATGTGCCCTCTGAGTGGTTCAATTGTCCAAAGTCACTGAAGTTACTTCAACTTCAACTGATGCAATGGAGAATGGAAAGGGAAAAACAACGCAAAGATCCTGACCAAGTGAAGGGAAAGGAACAAAAATAAATACGACAAGAGCTTTAAATTTCTAACAGTTCTCAACTATCTTGCCTCTTGGAGTGTGAGTATCCCTATTTCCATAAAACACCAATATTCAACATCAGTGTGACTTGCTGGACACTACTCTGCTGTAAAACACTGAAAATAGTATCTTGGACTTTAGTTATGGCTTGGAAGGGTGGGTGTAGGATCACCAAATGAAAAGAATGATTCGCAGCCATGAGCAACCATGAGCTGAGGTAGGCAATTGGGGCTGGTCCAGAGAAGAATGTTCCTTCTCCTAAACACTCACTTCACACCCTTAGTAAAAGCATTGAGGACCTCAAAATGTGTGTGGAGATTGGCCACTTGATTCTCAAAGTGCACTGTCCTCTTAAGTGGAGCACCTAAGCGACGCAGAAGGTCTGAGAATGCCTTCTCCTCTCTCTTGATCCATGGACGACGGTCATCATTCACTTGGTAAGGGGTCACATGCACATGGATTGATATTCCTGAAAAATTATCATGCTTCCATAAATTCATGCTATTCAGACAAACAATATATTGGTGAGCATTTCTATGTAAGGTACACATATCTGCTGGGTGACCATCAGGAATTTAATTATTTGATTGCATTAATTCAATTTAGTAGTTTAGAATAGCATCTCACCCAGCCTGGTTAGTGTCTCAAGAAGGCTCCTTGAAGTGATCCAAGTATTCTTGCCTCCAGCATGTCCTCCATCAAGCCAAAACATGTCCTTGATCCGAGACACCAATGGCATCAGAGTGTCATCATCTGGGGTTAATGTCTTCATGTAATGAAACTCATATATGAACTGGTTCAGAACTACACAGCCTTTGCTGAACCCTACAAAAGTCAGCTCTGCCTTGTCCAGGTCCAGAGAATCCTTCCACCAAGGGTTTGCTTCTGACACCATTTCTGGTGTCTCGGGTGATTTTCTCTGCAAAAAGAGGTGCCTCGTGTAAATAGGAATGTCCCTTTCATCCCCTTCCCTCCTTTCAGGTCACAGGTGGACAGCAGCTATGAGGTCCAAGTTGATGAGGAAAAACATAGTTGTCATGTTACAAAATCTGCTTTGCCAATAGCAGTTCCTCGTAAATGTTTCACAAAGCTTCTTTTCATCAACATCTCAAAAGCATAAATGGTAAAAAACTAAGATTTAATACCTCAAGGACCTTGAGCACTCCATCACCACTGCTACTGCTGTCACTGCTTCCATTTGAGGCACCAGGGCTGTTAGTAACAGTCAAGGAAGCAGATCCAGCAGCACTGGCGTTGGTAGTGGCAGCCTTGTGGGCATCATCTGAGTCCATGGCATTGTCACTATCATCACACGTGATTGGGAGTTGGTCATCATCATCATCATCCCCATCCTTTTCCTTCTTTCCAGAAGCCTCCTGTGGGAGGACCATCTTACGAACACGCTCTGACACATTCTGTAGCAGTAGCTCCAGATGCTGCAGAGCAAAGTGATTTGGTGTGTGGTCTGGAGCCCCGCAGTTGTTGAATGGCACGAAGTTGTCGTAGCATGAAAACGTCTTCAGTTCCATCCTGCAGGATTTGAAATAAAAGTGGGGATGGTTGGGGAGAAAAAACATGAGGACAAGTGTTCTGTAACACTTCCTTTTTGATATTACTGTCAAGAACTTCACCTTCATTTTACCAAGAACCTGCCCTGGAGTTGTCCAACCAAAAACTATGCAATACTATGCCATTTGCTTATGCTGGGGACTGAACAATACTCAAAGAAATGCTGTCCAGCTAGCTTAGAATATTTTTTAGGGCGCTGGGTTTTAAAATGACTACTTGCATGAGTCGTTGATACATTTCTAGCAGCATAGGATTATCAGGAGATCAGCCCAAAGCAGTGTGGTATCTGAGATTTGTTGTCATGCCACCATGAGAAATACAGTGTCCTAACAAGAAAAAGTAAAAAACAAGCCTGGCAAATATCTTTGGGCTAACTATTGTTCTGTCATACCTGAAATAAGGCCTTTAGCTGTGAAGTCTAGGTTTTGTGAAGTGACACGTGGTAAACATTTTTAAACTCAAAGCGTCAAAGGTGACTTCTGGAATGCCAAATCCTTAGTTCTTACAACTAGTGACATGTAAATATGTTCATTAACTGCATGTCTATGATGTGGGATCAGGGAGCAAGCTATCATGGACAGGAGAGGAGGCAGTTTGGCGAGCTTACTGTTACAATGTCACACACATTGAACGCATTAGCTCTATAAGATATTGAAACGACATAAGGCTGAAATAGCACTACCTTTTGCAGATTGATGCTATTGTCACTGGACAACTCCAGTCAATAAATTATATTAGGCACGATTGCCATAATAGTTCACAAGTTACAGTTTTGCAATTGAATACATGTTCCCATAGCAAAAAAAACTGATCTTTGACAGTCACATTCTGTCAGTTTCATGTGAGATTTCTCTCAATGCAAAATAAGCTATTCCTTTGAAAGGGATATTGCAGGAGAACTTTCAATGGCTGGACTGCTTATGAATTACAAAGGCACAAACAAGGGCCTGGCCCATCACTAGTTCAGCATGACGTAATGCCCTCAACTTGGTGGCCCTACACAGTTAGGAGAGTTAACCTACATTCATGTGACTGCATTTGCATGACACTCAAAAAGGTGCATGCAATGAAGAAAATGACATGCAATGTGGCTGATAGCTACAACCCAACTAAAAAGCATGTGAAAAGAAGAGTATGTGTAAGGGGTGAACATGCAAATACAGTCACTGGGACTTTCCTGACTGGAGGTCGATCACCCAAAAGTGAGGGTATGTCAACAAATGAGAGGAGGTGAGAACAATGTAAAACGGGAGAGAAAGAAGTGACAAGGTAGACCTGAACAGTGTGGGCGGGCCCCCCCACCTGGCAGCCTTGATCACAACTATGTGACTCTGGGGGAACGAGGCCTGAAGTAGCAGCGCAGTGCTCTCTAGGTTCCACTTCAAGTAGTTCTTATTGTCACGGTGAGCTTCCATGTTCTCTGGATAGTCCTGCAACCATGGAAAAAAAGTAATGAAGCTGGTCAATATCAACTACAAACATTGAAGAAAATTACTTCCTTGACTGATGCAGAACACTATATTATTGCATGTCAGCTCTTGATCTAGTTTGACCAAGATCCTCTTGCTTTAGGAAAGAGTCTGAGATGCCCTGCCTGTGGCACAACTAGCAGGATAATTTTCTATCTCAAAACATACAATATTAAAACAAGAAATAACATCCCCTATATCGAATATTAGCAATGTGAGGGGAAGTAATTTTAATGTCTAAACTTAATGAGATTTAAATCGAAACTGCAGTATGCCTTCTGATATGTCCTGATAAAAAGGATCTCACAAATGGTAATGTTATGTGTTCTTGGTCACTAAGGATCAGAGGTGGGCACGGTTCCACTTCTCCGCTAACCGCCAATTAGAAGAACAAACTTTTAGCTTAGCTGATTAGCGTTTTCGCTAACTTTGTAAACAGTTAGCGGGTCAATTAGCTTCTGCTAAGTTTCATTACGCGAAATGTAAGTCCTCTAACAAATTGCATTCATGTCCCTGTGTTATTTTTTGAGCAGCATTGCGAACCACTACCCACTTTCCGATCCATGCAGGGATAAAATTAGACCAGTTTATGGGTAGAGGAGTTGAAGGCCCGAAGGTGGAACTGGTATGGTCAGAGAGTCCGGGTCAGAGAGTGGTATGCAGGCCACCTTCCTACCCCCTGGTGATGCACCAAAAATGTATGGAACAGTAAATAACTAAATAAGGCGCATGTGTAGCAGGGCTCTCTAGGCTTTAGCACTCTAGGTCTGTTTTTATTTGTAACCCCTTCGCTACCAGCTAGGCCGAAAACGCCTAGATTTTAGCCAACGCCTTCTCTGAAGATAAACACAAGATATTTTACAAATAATAACAAAATATACAGGGTGGTCCAACTTCAAGTGTCGTTTTATAAAGGCGATTAATAGCAGTGATTTTGCGATGACGTAGCAGTGACGTGTAAAATGTCCCACTTCGGCGCCATTGAAAATATTAGCTGCCAATAGCAGCACACATGTAATCAACCCTGCTGGTGGGTTGACCTGGAAAAAAGGAGGTGCACACATGACCTGCGATGCATCTGGGTGAAATGGGCGACGTCCAAGGCACCAGATTGGCATTGGTGCCGCATGTGGTTGCACAGGGTTCATTACATGTGTGCTGCTATTGGCAGCTAATATTTTCGATGGCGCCGAAGTGGGCCATTTTACACGTGGCTGCTACGATAATCGTAAAGCGCTTCTATAAATAGCCGTTATAAAACGACACTTGAAGTTGGACCACCCTGTATATTTACCCATTCATGGAAAACACTATGAATGTGTTGCGAACAATTTTACTCCTCTAAAAGTCCCAAAATTAATTTCCAAAAAGACCACCTTAAAAACTCGAAATTAGAGTAGGCTTACTACTGGCCAACAGTTAGGCTGATTTGATTATTAAATACGCTAAAATATACGGAACAACAACCTTGAGAAGCGTGCCAGACGAATTTGCTGAAATCATTGTACTTTGAGAGAATTAAATTAATACTTATTTGCAGCTTTTTGACAGTTCAGAAAACTCCAACTGTGATTTACTTCTCACGAAGTATGATGATTCTCATCACATAGATTCTAGATGGCTGGGGCTTAAGGATTAATTATTATGAAATACGGTATGTTAAAATATCTGAAATACGTACCCTGAGAACTGTATGAGACGAATTTGCTGAAATCGCCGTACTTCGCGAGAAGTAAATAAATTTGGGGGAGCTTTCCGAACTGTCAAAAATCCACATATACGTATTAACTTTTAGTGTATTAAATAATTAAATCAGCTTAACAGTTGGCCGGTAGTACTCTAATTTCCAGATGGTGGTCTTTTTGGAAATTAATTTAGGGACTTCTAGAGAGTACAATTATTCACAACACACTCATAGTGTTTTCCATGAATGGGTAAATATAGCTGTTATTATTTGTAAAATGTTGTGACAGAAATGGTTTAACCAAGGGTTTAACCATGTCAGTGCCGGCAACTCATTGTACACCCGGATATGTGAATTTGCCCCATTGGCCAACCAAGGTCCTTATTCCTTTTTCCCCCGGCTTTATCCCTTACACCCATGCGACCAACCGACCTCCGTCCTTCCATCATGCCTTGCAGCTTTGCTGCTATTTAAGTGAGTCACATCAGGCACTCGAGGCCATTGGACCGGCCACTCCCTTCCAACCTTCTCCTTCCCCTCAACTCATCCCTTTAGTTACGAGAAATAAAACTCTGTCTGGCCTGATAAACCCACGTAGTTTTCCGTTCCGCTGTTGCGGTCGTCACAATATCTTGTGTTTATTTTGAGTAGGCGTAAGCTAAAATCTAGGCATTCCTAGCCTAGCTGGTGGCGAACGGGTTAAGAGTCACACAGCCAAAAAAAGAGGCTCAATTCATATAATAAAAGTTAGTGTCAGCTTCCACAAATTTTTCTAGGTGGTTAGAGCAAGTGATTTAGGGATGCCAAAGGTTTTAGTTAGCGGATTAGCGAAGTTAAACTTTCAGTTAGCTATGTCCACCACTGCTAAGGACTTTTATCATGTCAGTAGAGGCATACACACTTACCTGAACATCACCACCCCAAAAAACTATTGCTGCATTTTTTTCAGATTCAACAGCAGGATGGCAGTATATGACATCATTGTGACGTCCATCATAACCTGCCACTGACTTCAATCTCAGGGGGCAGTACGGTGACGATGGTTGGGGAGGTGACGTCGACATTGTCACCTGTCCAAATAAAAACACTTTGTGAACATGAAAATTGCAGACTTCAATTAATATTCTGCTTACCTCTGAGTCACGTGTGGACCAAAATGCTGGCAGAAAGAAGTGAACCGCCCTCTTCCACCACCTGCTCATACACTCACAGCACACCTTATGAAGTCCCAACTATCCTCCGAAAGGAATTCTCAGTGACTGTAAAACTGCAACAAAATATGCACTGTCTGAGAACATTATTTCATGGCTATTTCCATGCCAGTAGTCACTGATCTCTCACAAGTAACTTTTATGATCATAAAATGTCCTACTGCAAATGCTACATGCTTAGATTTTCAAATCTAACCATGGCACTCACTACACTGTCTGCCAAATGACCGAAGCAGTATACATCTAAAAACAAACAACAACTTCTATCACCTCACAAGAACTAATTAAATGCAACCACTCATGTTCATAAAATGATACCAAGAATACAAAAAATAAACTGACAAAATTAGATATTGGCAATTAGCTTCAAGCATACAGATTGCCCAGTATTGTTGCCTATTTATGCATAAAAGTGTACTATACAACTCAACAATCATTTAATTCATCACTTTAGGGCAAATCAATTTCCCATTTGTAATTTAGTCAACAATCATCAATTTCAAGAAAGATTAATACACAATATGGACCCGCCTCACACTTCAATGTTCCCACACCATGTTCCTAATGGGTTACAATAATGCAGCTATGTATGTGTCCAACACTTTCCATCAACTATGAAGGAAGCAGCCAACATGTCAGATGGCAGCACTACTCAAAGGTAATCGTTGAATCTGAGGCATGAACAACAAGGGCAGCGTATCTGTTGGAAAAGGTCACGCAGCTCCTGCCTAGCCTGCCTCATCTTGACTCGGACCTCTTCTTTCATCAGGTTGTAGCACATGGCCACCAGACCCATTCCCAGAAGCAAGTAAATGAAGTTGATCACCAATTTGCTCTGGTTCCCAGCCTTTGATTCTTGGATGTTGTTCCCTGGCACAAAGTCCCCAATCCCTATCTTGCACAGACTCGTCACACAAAAGTATGTGCTGTCAAGGTATTCCCAACGCTCCCATTCGGCAAACATGATAGTTCCAGTGAATATGTAGCCAACCATAACCCAAAGACAAGCTGTTGCAGGCACAATCACTAGCTCTTCATCTTCTTCTGGCAATGCAGCATCAGCCTCTGCTTCTAGAACATCTATGGCTGTCTCTTTGTCCTCAATTGACCCATGCCGCTTCGTCCCGCACTTTGATGCCTTTCGATATAGCCACCTGAACGTCTCAGCTAGTACTTTTCCCATGTTCATAAAATAAAGTACGTATATTGGTATCCCAACCACAGCATATATGATAGTTGCTGCCTTGCCCCAGTCGCTCACTGGCACTAAATTTCCATACCCTATCATGGTGAAGATGGATAAGCAGAACATCAGTGCAGCTGGGTATGACCATTTTTCAGTCATGTTACGACCATCGTAACCAAGCTTTATCTGCTGTACAAGTCCTTCCTGGAAGCTGAACAGGGTGTGATTGACGCTCTCATTCCAGCGTGATGCATCAACATCACTGACGTGGCGTGTAATGTTCCACAAGTCATCAATGCTCGTTTTCCGTAGCTGTTGAACAACTGCAAATGTAGGTGCTTCCTCAGCTGTCTCTATAGAAATAAATGCAACAGCACCCACCAACGCATAACTGACAACCAGTGCACCAACTCCAACTTGTGTGAACATGAATGATATCAGCTTCCGGAAGCAATCCTTCACTTTGTCTCGCGGGTCACTCCCAGTAGATGATGACCCTTTGCTGCGGATGGAGCTCCTCATGGGGCTTCCTATCCCACCTGCCCCTGGGCCACCCCGAAATCCAGGATGACCCCCTCTCACACTCCGACGCAAGGTGCTTCTTTGGGAAGACATTGCTCCAGAACACACCCCACTATGCTGCTAGTCTTTTTGTTAAGTGAGGTGGGTAAGGGAAGTCCATGCAGAAATGGGAGAGGTGCCAGTGGGGGCAGTTCATAAATAGAAGTTTGCTGAGCAGCCAATTTTTTTTCTTGCTATTTACGAGTCATCAACCTTGGGGGAAATGTGCAGCATTATTATTTTAAGATGATTTAACCTACATTCTAGCCTCTTTCAAATGACTTATGCTTTTTTTTCTATTAATACTTATGTATCAGTGTATGGAAGAGCATATTCCATACATTCACTTCAAAGCTGCATTGGTAAATTTCACCCTCCCTACAAAGGCGGTTCTCAAAATGGCATTAACAATCCCCTATTAGCTAAAAGTCAATTTTTAAATTCACTTTCACAGGGTAATTACAATTTGCTTATGGGGGCTAACGTTTCCGTACTTAGTAATACAAATAGGCAACAGCGGAAACTTCTTAAGGTCTATTGCAGTAGCTGCTAGGTGCCTGAAGTTACTGGAGGCGTACCCACAATTTACGAAACGGTGATGTCAAAACATGTTAACTAACAGTATGGTACTAAATTTCACACAACCATGAATGTTCTCAAAATCCCTATAGATCCCAGAATAATTAAATTTTCACACTAGAGCTTATTGCACTGGGTAACAACAGTGCAACATATAGTAAATTTCAGAGATATTATAGCACTGACTTGGCACCATCATATTTATAAGATGAAATTGTGAAACCTGTATTACAGTTTACATAACTGTGAGCCTGATGGTCAGATTTAATTATTTAACTACCTCTGTGGGTTAATATGAATTAGATGTAAAAACTAAAGATCTGACAATGCACACTGCAAAAAAGTTTAGCCTGTAGCCTCAAGAGCTACTGAGTGAATGGGAGAGAATACACAATGATAGCAATCAATCTTTCAGGTGCTCCCACGAATTTTACTGTTTTACACAAAACTATAAACTAAACTAAACCAAACCACTGTTTTACACTAACAATGGGGCATGTTAATTCAAATCACATTGCATGGTTTTAAATAATTATTCTGACTGCAGCATGTTTAAGGTGGAAGAAAAAATTCTCTCCATGATTCAACAACTTGTAATCACATGGAGCTGGTCATAATAACAGACAAAAGAGACACATCAACAAGTATTTACATAAATTGCACTTAAATCTGAGAAGTTCCAACACAATCAAACTGCAAAGCGATCACTGGAAGGATGCTACCCAGCCAACGAGACACATACAAGTCACTGAACCTCTGAACCTGGACATCCTAAAAACTAAGCACATTGCAGGGTTTCTCTCCTGGTGCATTCTCCTAAGACACCAGAGTGGAGTAAAAATTGGCATCTTGCCCAAATAACAAGAAGATATGCCAAGAACACCTTTCTTGAGTTTCTCTTGATATCCTCTTGATAAACACTCGGTCTTGTCTAAAGAAAAAATCCAATCACTGCCGACAATCAACATAGTCAGACTGGGTTGTACCACTGAGAACTGAAGATTTATCCTCGCCGTCGGTTGTTTATTACGGTGGTATTTTCCATATAATCCCACGCCAATGTGTAGCAATTTTAAAATCAAGTTGTGATCTAACTTGCATCACAGCACCTTTCACATGGACATACGAGGTAGGCGTCAAAAGTTTCCATCATGGCTATGTTCCAGGGGTGATGGAAATAAAACGACAGTGTCATTTTTCAATATAGCCTCCTTCTACATCAATGCACGTCTCATATCTCATAATTATCATTTCAATACCTCTGGAAAAATAGTCCAAAGTTTTCTCTACAAAATGCTCATATACTACCTCTTACACCTCTTCATCACTTTTAAACCGTACCTTGAAGTTCTTTTTTGAGTTTGGATAACAGGTAATAGTCACTAGGGGCCAGTAGGGTGGGTGATCAAGCTCCTCGAAGCGACAGTTCCTCACAGCAGTCTTGGAAACATTGCC